>NMRB01001170.1:114568-129369 GCA_002633025.1 Notospermus geniculatus | reverse complement strand
ATCTGAGATGTAGGGGTCATGGTGATATCGATATCACAAATTTGATATTTTGAGATAACTTGCCATATTGTCAACTGAGCAACATGAAACAAGTCTCAGTTCATGCCTGCTTATCCAAGGACTGGACTATGTTAAAATTCTCAGCCTCACGTGTCCGGGTGATTGAAATACCATGAGATTTTGATATATCAAACTTGATAATTTGAAATATCTCTGCCTGTGGTAGAGATAGAGGCATGATATCAGCCAGACTTAGGTTATTGATGATGCCCATTTCGATTATGCAATGACCTTGACGATCAGATGTCAAGGTCAAGGTCAAACTTGATAATTTGAAATATCTCTGCCTGTGGTAGAGATAGAATGATATCAGCCATACTTAGGTTGTTGTTGATACCGATTTCGATTATGCAACGACCTCGATGATCAGAGGTCAAGGTCAAACTTGGTAATTTGAAAAATATCTGCCTGTGGTAGAGGTAGAGGCATGATATCACCCATACTTAGGTTGTCGATGATGCCCATTTCGGTTATGCAACGGCCTTGATGATCAGAGGTCAAGGTCAAGGTCAAACTTTATAATTTGAATATCTCTGCCTGTGGTAGAAACTCTGCCTAGAAACTCTGGAAATTGCCTTTTTATTCATCATCATTCATCATTCATCATCTGCCTGTGGTAGAGGTTAGGTTAATTCCTTTTCCTGTACCTTTTTACCTAGTACCTTCTTTTACCCAGTACCTTTTTAACTGTACCTTTTTACCTAGTACCTTTATTACCTAGTACCTTTTACTGGTACCTTTTCTACGGTACCTTTTTATCTGATCTCTATCAATGTGCCTTGATCTCTGTCAATGTACCATTCATGTACCGGTAGAAGCACCTGTACTATCGGGAACCATACGACATTTACAATGTCATCTTGTTCATTTCTTCTTTTACATCCTGCAAAAAAGAATTAAAAAGTCGGAACAGATCAATCAAGAATACTAATTTTGGATCTTGGCAAAAACACACTGTAGAATTCCCTCTGAAAGAGTCATGAAAGGAGCCTAGAAACTAATATGAACAATAATAAACTGTAAGGTTGACATACTTCTTTATCAGATTTCATGTCTTCGAAGTCCCTGTCTGCCGTTACAGTAGTGCCTTGGATGATCCTAGAGTCATTTGCACTTTTGTCTTTGCACATCTTCCTATTGATTTGCATAGCGCTCCAATTCCTTCTTTTGCCTTGGTGAAACCAAGTACAGCCGCTGCGTTTTCCTGTTTCGATTCTTGCCCTTGTCTACCAATGATGTTATGTATGATTTCTGAAATGTACTGTATGGATTTTAAAATACATATGTATAAGAAACACTCTTCCCACAGGCAATTTATGAAATCCTACAGCAACCCAGCCATCGCCATTATTCTTGCTACGTTCTTCTCTTCATTTGCAATAAGAGTAAAATAACATGGCCATCCAGTACCGGTCTAGGCACTTACCACGGTGTCAGAGAAGGACCTCTGGGTACCTTGTTACTAGCGCATCCGCTGCATCCGCACGCACCTTCCTGTCACAGTAGCTGGAATTAAACAAATGCTGAACCTGCAGTCATGTCATCAAGATGCAAAAATTTTAAAAATTTCCTTTAAGGTGCAAATGTGATGGGATTACATCAGGATTAGGAACAAAAAAACATACTGCTGATCTTTGCTGTATAGGAGAATCATCTCGAATAGAGGTGTCAAGATTTCTTGCTGGCTGCTTGGTGTGACTTTTCCAGTCTTGAATGACTCCCGTGCCAGGGGACCAAAAACCCCCTTGTCAATCAGAAATTCCCCAGAATATGGCAATCGACCTGACGAAGTTCCTTTAACCAAGCTGTTGTCACTCTTCGCTGAATTTGTGGTCATCCTGGCTTCTTCTTGAGTATCTGTGGTTATCCTGGCTTCTTCTTGGGAGGATGGGCAGGCTGCAGAGTAAACAAAAACAAACTCAGGCAAGGCATATCTTGCAGATTACTATTTATTAGTATGCATGATTACAGCTGCTGGTAATTCAACGTGGTGAGAGTCAGTGAAAACCATCAACGCCTCTTTAAACAATAAGCACTACATAACTGGTGGAGTTTTTTACCTTGAATAGAGTCGTCTGCAACACAGGAATCTGTTGCCTTCTGTCTCTTCATCACTGGTTCATCACCATCCGTAGTATCGTCTAAGTCTGGCAGTGGATGGATTCTCTTTGATGAAGGTGTCGATGCAACAGGAGGGCAGAAGGTTGTGCTTGCATCCAATTCCACGTCATCAAATGATGAATTGTCACACGTTTTTTAACTGGATGGTAGATGACCTGTACTGGTCAATGGCACGCAGGAGTTTTATTGATGACCCACCTGGAAGGCCGACAATTGTACGGACATTGCTCTCAGTAAGCATTGAGAGGGTGTTTGGGCTTCTGAAAAAGATAACAAAAATTTCGAAGAAAAGTGAAAAAGTACTGGGCAGATTTCTGCAAAGTTTGATATATTTCAGACAGTGACCAAGCACATTGGTTGAAACTTCCCATAACCATGTTACTTCCCAAATATAAAACTTTCAAAAACTGCCAGTGTTGAAATTGTCGTGGTATATTCAAAATGAAATTAAGCATGAACTTACACATGACTGAAACATTTTTATTTTTATTCAGGGAGTACCAGACACGATATGAAAAATCTTTGGTTGCTATCTAAGAGAATTTCGACCAGAAATAATAAGTAATGGTGGTTACTACATGGTTATTCTTGCATGTGATTTGCGCCATTGCATGACGTTTCGGTGATTTGGAACTGCACTGCAGGCTAACTGTGGGATGAGCAAATATAGGCCTGCTGGTGTCCTTGGTTTCCATGGCATGGTAGGCCTAGCACGTTTTGGGGGACCCTGAATAATGTGGCGATATTATGCAATGGACAAATAGTCGTTGGTTTAATGTAAAAAAATTTCAGGAGACTTATGCTGTTAAATGCAATGGCCATTGTGATGGTGGCACACACGGTGAGAAAACGCCGACAAATCGGGAGAAATGAAAAAAAGACACAGGACATATGACCTACCTATAAGCGTTTCACAAACAGTTTCCGTCTGCTTCAACTCCTTTTTCGCGAAGTCATACACCTCATCAACTGTAAGTTTTGAAATATCCATTTTGGAAGAAATCCACGATTCTGATTCCAACTGAGTCTGCTGGCAGCTTTGTGCCACATTGCCCTTTTATGTCCAACATTGCTGCTGTGTTGTTACAGTAGTTGAGTACTCGACACGCTCACTCCTTCAGTGTTACTTTTGCCATGTATCCATGCAAAGGGTCAAACGAACTTATTTTTATAGCAATGTGCAAATGGCGTAAAATCTAGCGACACCTTGGGTATAGCTTGTGTGACCGGAGAAACAGCGAGCAAATAACCTATGTAATAATTCCATTTTCACACCTCTGCAAACTGTGAAACACAAGGTCCGCTTTGTTTGCACGGAAATTCGAGGTGATCAATGGTATGCAGCTTGGGTTCTCACTGCCACCAAAGCCTTTTTTAATTATCCGATATAAATATGCCAGGAGGATAGTAACTCTTTGTCCATTCTAGCATTAAAAAGATTAACGGCCGATGTTTTAAACGATAGTTAAGGTAACCTCGGTTGAACCATCGGCTTTTCTGACAAACTGTCAATTAACCAAAGTAAACCTTCTGACTTTTAGAATGTTTATCTATCAATGGTTCATAAAATCAAAAAATTCACTTCGATTAACAAACAGTTTGTCAACTATGGGTTAATGAAACCCGATGGTTATCTTAGCCATCGTTTAAAAAATCGGCCCTAAGAAACACCCTGAATATCTTTGGAAATGTTAGGATAATTCGTTCTTTTGATTGGCAACAAAACGAAAAACTCCCTCTCATACTTTTTGTTTAAAACATTGTCAATTGGACCCGTTCAATGAGGAGATAAGCTAGTATTGTATTTTATTATAAAACTCGTCGTCAAGAGTACGTATTTATGATTTGCTTGAGGATTAAAGAGATACTTAATTATTGAGTGTTTCATCGACATGCAGGGCATTTTTAACAGTGAGTGATTGTATTTCTTTATCTTCAGAACTATAAATAAGATTTAAATGGGTTTACACCTGCTTCAGCTCGAGATCCAATATTTGAGATATACCGATATCAGCCAGTTACAGAACTTGGTGTACTTTTTTTCAAAGGATTCTTCTCCACAGACTTTAAAGGCAAGATAAAAGTATTGGTAAGTTTACAACTTCCAACTACATGTTATCAGTTACCGGTATTTTTCCTTTTACCATTGGTCTTCTTTTCTAAAAAATCAGCCTAGATTTTTAGATTTTAGATTCTTCAAAGAGAGGCTGGTCTTGTATGCCTGCATTACGCCCTTTATAGGCCTACCACATCATTATCATGGCTCTGCATAACCGGTTGGCCTACATTTTTCTCTTTATTTTTTACAAGGGGCCCGTACATGTATGTATGGTAATCCTGCAGCATGCATTATATGGCCAAGACATGAAATGGCATTTGTAGGCCTACTCCTGCATCCTACTCCTGCATCTTTCTTGATTAATTGGTCCCCAATTTACGATCTCAACTGACAATAATTATTACATGTACTTGCTCTGCTTGGCTTACCAGCCAAACTGAAACTCATGTTTATTTTTCAATTATTGCACGAGTTTTGGCCTACCTACTCAAAGGAATGTTTGGAGCAAACATAGGTTACAGTTTCTGCCAAGCTGTCAAATTCACTCGTCATTCTACAATTAAGGCCTCATGTAAATCCTCCACTATTCTTATTTGACTGAACGATATGACTTACATGACTTATGCTTCCACAACTTTTCATAATCTCATGTTTTGTAAAATCGTGTTGTAAACTTGAATATCCTCATTTCAGATGTGTCTCAACTTTATTAAACGTTGAAAAGTAAGTAATTTAATTCATACAGCACCGGTTAAGCCTATACTCGCTGTCAACGCTGATTCCAATTTTATCTAATTTAGTCTACATGCCTCCTAGGCATATTTTGTCTCAAAACATTGTGAAGTGCGAAGGGAATGGGGGGGGGGGCAAAAAATCATTTTAATTGCCCTCAGTGTATGAGTGCGTCTTTGACATGCATTGTTGGGAAATTTTGAAAGTGAATTCTATTGAAAACGTTTTAGATTTAACCACGCAGGTTCTAGTCCTGTAAAACTTCCGAAGTGGCCTGTAGGTTTGAAATTCTCAGACTCAAGTGTCCGGGTGTTCGAAATATCATGAGATTTTGATATATCAAACTTGATAATTTGAAATATCTCTGCCTGTGATAAAGGTAGAGGCATGATATCACCCATACTTAGGTTATTGAGGATGCCCATTTCGGTTATGCAATGACCGTGATGATCAGAGGTCAAGGTCAAGGTCAGAGGTCAAGGTCGAACTTGAAAATTTGAAATATCTCTGCCTGTGGTAGTGATAGAGACATGATATCACCCACACTTTAGGTTATTGAGGATGCACATTTCGATTTTGCAATGACCTTGATTGTCAGAGGTCAAGGTCAAGGTCAAACATAAAAAAATGTAACTTCTCTGCCTGTGGTCGAGATAGAGACATGATATCCCGCATATTTAGGTTATTGAGGATGCCCATTTCGATTATGTAACAAGATGACATTGTAAATGTCGTATGGTTCCCGATTAGGTACTTCTACACGAACGGTACATTGATAGAGACGAAGATACATTGATAGAGATAGATACATTGATAGAGGTTGGGATACATTGATAGAGATCAGATACACTGATAGAGATCCGGATACATTGACAGAGATCTGGATACATTGACTGATGAACAACGACGCTGAATTAAACAAAAAGAGTTGGAGAAAATAGAACACGGGCTAGAGACACCAAGACTTGGCAAAGGTATCAATTTACTTGAGCGGATGACTTGGTGAATGACACACACTACACACAAATACCTATGACCTGATGGTTCCAATTAAAAATGTTGGAAAGGTTTGTAGTGTGTCTCCAGCTTTATGGAGCAGTAAAGAGTGAGGGACGGAGTCGAAAGCTTTGGAAAAATCCATATATATAACGTCAACTTGACCACTTCTATCGATAACCTCACCAACCATAACCTGCACCTGTACTAATTGGGTCACTGTAGAGCGGTTGCTACAAAAACGATGTTGCTCATTATTAATAAGAGGATGTAAAAGTGGATAAATCTGGTTATAAATACAGCGTTCCATAACCTTGGAGACGCAGGATAACAAAGATACAGGTCTATAATTAGAGATAAGCTGCCTATCTCCCTTCTTGAAAATAGGACAAACATTAGCAGTTTTCCATGAAGTAGGTAGGAGCCCAAATTGCATAGATCCCATTCAAAATCAAAGCTAGAGAAAAAGATAATTCTAAAGAGCACGCCCGGAGTATTCTGGGTGACACTTTGTCATTGCCCGTGGCATTTGATTTGTCTAATGCAGATAAAACTTTATGAACATCATCTGAGGTAAAGTGTACACACTCAAGGCCATAATTTTCATAAGTTGCTAAGGGCGGAAGATCATGATGAACACGTGGACTAAAATTAGAGGAAAAGAATTCATTGAAAGCATCGGCCTTTGCCTGCGAATCTCTAAAATCATTGTTGCCAGAACTGACAGTTTCAGGAATACAGTTACAGTTGGTCTTAGAATGGTAAAAATTCCAAAAACGTTTGGGGTTACAGACTGCTACATCCCTTGAAGCATTTAAATACTACACAGATATAAAAAGAGATTCTTTATCAGAAAAAAAGTATTCTTGGCGCAGAGACCGGCACTCGATATTTGAACGTGCTTCTTTGTCGTTTTAGATTGAACCCCCCAAAAATGACCCTTCCATCAAAATACACCCCTAGGAATATCACATTTCATAGAATGGCAATATCTATTGAATCAATTGTGTAGAAAACATATTTCTGCAGTTTTTCACAAAGTTTCAGATCCTTAGGGTAATTAGGGTGGAAACCAGGGGGGTATGTACACTCATGGTCAAAAATAAATGGACAGCAGTTTTTCTTGAAAATCTGCAAAACAATGGGATAGAGAAAATTGGTCCCGACATATATATTAGCAAATTTTCCTGGCTAACTAATGGTGTCAACATCGAAAAATTCTGCTGAAATCCGCATTTGACAAAAGGAATTTTGTGAGGGTATGTTTTTTGCTACTTTTTTATTTGCATGATTTCATTCAAAAATTTTATATCACTGTGTTCTACTCATCGAGGCCTTTCATAATATATCCTAAAATTTCAACTAGTCTGTGTAGAAATATGATTTTGAGCCACTTTTATCAAAATATTTTTGGCCACACGTCCAACACCTTTGACACAGGCCTCTGCACTATTGTGAGTTGTGGTGGTGAATGAAAACTGAGTGTTGTCATTTCTCTTTCACAATGGNGCTACTGACCCGTCAAAGGTCACCAACCTATTTCCGAAGTGAGAAGTAAGTCTCTGATGCAACTCCCTGTAACTACGTACAATGCCAAAACAAAGTGATGAAAATATGTTTTCGGCATCCTGAAGTAGGCTTTTGGGGGTGATCAAGGGCGGGGGGGGGGTCAGGGGAGGAAGCTAGTGACACTAGTTCAAGTAGCTTTGCGACATTTATGAAGGTTCCCAGTTACAACGGAAACTTAAAATATACAGGTTCTTAGTTATTTAGTAAAACCTTTTTTGCGATGATATGGGTAGGCCTATTAATCATCACTGTCCACTTCACACAAACTTTTGCAATGACATATACATCCACTTGTCATGTACCTAGTCCGGCTTTTTATACAGTGCCAACGTTTTGGATTGTACTGACCAAGTGACCAATGACAGACTTGCTTTTGGCACTGACTCAAGTGATATGAGCGCAGGTGTCAGCTTTCCTGAATCCTATGTCCACCCATGTCCATCTGGATTTGGGGCATCTGTGGTGGTCAGTGCCCCCTTCCAAGTGAATGCTTGATGGTTTCTTCGTTGATGGGATAAGAGGGCGTCTTTGGTACAGGGAAGGCCATCTAGTGCTTATTTTCCCTTAAACCAGCAACATCCGATCAAGTTGATCGGGTGATGACTCACCAGGCATAATGAGTCTGGAGGAGTTACCTGGTCAGGCTGGTGTGAGCTCTATCAGTGGCTGAGATAAATATGTCAGCATCACGTTATTCGCGGGAAATTAACACATGGCTACATAGTGTACCGGTATAGCAGTTGAAGTGTGAGTGGTGTCTATGTGTCCACTTCAATTAGCTGGATTGTTTTGGTTAGTGAGGGTGCATGCACTTCAAACAGATTTACAGGTCAGGGGTCATGCTCCAAGTCAGATAAATGCAATCCTACCTCTTTCATCTGTCATTTAGTTCCTGTTACTGGGTTCCACAGTGATATAAATAATAGTTTTTGTACAAATCAAGAGTGCAACTAATCTAAAACATCCTAGGAATTGTCTATTTCAAGCAAAGTCGGCCAGTTTCAGTGAAACTTTGGCAGGTTAATCCTTACATTTCACAAAACACGGATATCTGTGCAGTTTTGATGTAAACACCCATTTAAACCAGCAACATCCGATCAAGTTGATCGGGTGATGACTCACCAGGCATAATGAGTCTGGAGGAGTTACCTGGTCAGGCTGGTGTGAGCTCTATCAGTGGCTGAGATAAATATGTCAGCATGACGTTATTCGCGGGAAATTAACACATGGCTACATAGTGTATATGTAGCAGTTGAAGTATGAGTGGTGTCTATGTGTCCACTTCAATTAGCTGGATTGTTTTGGTTTGTGAGGGTGCATGCACTTCAAACAGATTTACAGGTCAGGGGTCATGCTCCAAGTCAGATAAATGCAATCCTACCTCTTTCATCTGTCATTTAGTTCCTGTTACTGGGTTCCACAGTGATATAAATAATAGTCTTTGTACAAATCAAGAGTGCAACTAATCTAAAACATCCTAGAAATTGTCTATTTCAAGCAAAGGGGTGTTAGTAGTCCCATTAACCCTTTACTTTAAAACACGTTCAACAAATTCTTGCCATATTGTTTCCCAGAAATTGAAGGACTTCCTCTTTCTCACTGGTTTATCGCGATATTAGTGCGCATTTCGTATATTACATCAGACCATACAATCCTTTTGTCGTGGTATTGCAACATAGCATTATTGAAACTCTCCACGTAAAATGTATCCACGCAGTGAACATAATCCTTGGCGTTTTTGTACACCTCTAGCATCTTCAACTTGGAAATAAGGAGGTCCTCTGCCACTTTGCTTTTGAGTGTCTCTTTGCTGGGGGTGTAGTGGGGGTCTGAGCGGCATCTTGATGACTGGTGACACTCTTCATGATTGTTCTTATAATGCTCTGGAATGTTCATTATCATTTGTTTCAATTTATTTGGATCTCCTGTACAATTTTTCATCGACCAGTATATATGTGTTCTGATGCTGCCCGCTTTGTCTGAAAGTTCGGTGTGCCACTTTTTCCCGCAGTCCCTTTTGGTTCCCTTGGTGATGGGGGTAATCATTTTCGTCACTCCTTTTGTGGCATGCCATGTATCGTTGTTAGAAATAGTCTCTTTCTGCTCCTCTCGTACGTATTTGTTGATGCTGGTGTTTCTGTCATGTGCGTGAAGTTTAATTTTCACATCTTTTTCTTTGAACTGTTCATAGACTCTTTTGGTGCCAATGAGTTCATGCCTTTGGGTGACTGGATCATCCTTCTTGGTCACGTGCACTTCACTGAGAACTTTGTGTGCGTTTGTCCCGAGGCATACGATGGAACTGTCCTTTGCATTTTTCCTGGTGCCGTGACGTGCATCCGTCATTATATTTATACCCCCATAATCCTCCTCGTATGTGTCAATTTCCTCTTGAAGTGCGTCCTTACATGATTCTTCCTTCACTTTTGCAACAGCATCGATGTATCCTAATTTTTTCATCACCGTGTCCCTGTAATCCTCCCCCATCATCCCTATACCGCTTGCTTTACAGAACTTTTCGTATTGATTTGGGAGCATTCCTGACATTGCATAGCCATGTGCAACTCTGCAATTCCCCAAAGCTTTTTGACCAAGGTTTTGAGTTGAAGTCCATGTGAATGAATGTGACCCTGCACATTTGACAGTCGCAAGCGCAACATGACCACTCATATCCAAATCACATTTTGTTACTGCTTCACAACATTTCTCCCGATGTTTTTCAATGTCCTCAAATAACATATGCAATGAATTTTTACTTGTTATGAACAACTGATCATGAGTATCACCCTTGCCACAGAAATTCGAGGTTTTGCACATATTTGCACCAGAACTAGAGGGTTTGCAGTATTGATTATCCACACTAGCATCAGAACGATTGCACAATTCGTTATCCACACTAGTATCCGAGTTGTCACCATTGTTTTCAGTAATCTGTCTGTCACACTTTGACGTCATTTTGCCCATTATGTAATAGTCACATACTTCAGTCAGAAACTTGTAATTTGTTGACTTGTTTGGATTCCCATATCCAAGTTTTGCCTTGATCCTATGAATCTTGGTGAACAGTTCAACTTTCTCCTCCACTGTTTGCGTTGAAAACGTAAGGGTACCCCCTGGTGTCTTGGGAGCATCTTTCCTGGCTTCATTTCGTCGTTTTACAGCATCAGTGTTATCTTTTCGATATTTTGGTTTTGGTGGGCCAAGATCTTCATCTTCTTGGCCTACACTGTTACTAGGTTGAGAATCCATTATAAAATACCTTGATCTGTTCAGTAGAAGTGGTTACTTGGAAATGACCACCAGCACCCAAGTCTGACACCTAAAGACAGATGATACATCCTGTATCTAGTGACCACATGTAGGCTTTCCCTCATTAGGATGGACTGGTCCAGACTGAGCTTTTCCGCCAAATTCAGTTCATTGTTTCAAGGATGGCTTCCAAGTTGTATACAATGCGTCTTACTGAGGATCAGTTTGAACTTCTAAGGATATTTGTACAATATCATGAGATGGACATTGATGATGTTGTAGTGGACGTCAAGGAGGATACCAGTCATGCAAGAAATCAAAGACAGGGTACAGAGGAAAGTGATGCTGGGCAGAATCCTGAGGAGCAGGATGAGGCTGCCATGGCTCGTGAACCAGATCAAGTAGAAGTGCAACAGGAAGACATTTTGCAAGAGGATGAATACAGAGATGGGGAATGTAGTGTATGTTTCTGTGTCCCCTGTGTGACGACGTATCCCCAAAGATGGTTAGGCCCTGGACAGGCAGCTGATCCTAGGAAACCTGAACGAAATAGTGGTTTGCGAAAAACAATTTATAAAAAGTATTGGAAGTTACTGAAGGACAAATATGTGTGGATGGACAGACGTTACCAAAACAGAAGGGCAAGAATAATCAAGGAAGTAAGGGATGGTGGGGCAGAGCCAGTCAGGGTGGAGAGGGAAATAATGCCTAACTGTGTTTTGGACCAAGTGAGGGGTCTTTATCCAAATCCCCCAGATAGGCCATACATGGGACACATGTGGTGGTGAGAGGTGTTGTGTCTGAAGTACATGTGTACATTTATCACGCTGGATAGTATCATGAGTTGCAACTAGGCTAGGAGTAGACCTAAACTTTGTTTGGATTTATATCACTGTGGAATACATATATTAGTGCTTTAATAGTTGGATTTCTTATGTCAATGGATAATTTTCTGCTATATGGATCAAGAACTGGTGGTTAGTTAATTTTTGGTCTGCATGAACCTTTATTTGTAATTCCAGAGTTAGATGCACAGCATACCTTGGTAACCGTGGTTGCTATTTTCATTCACTTTCTGCATTCTGATTGGTCGTACAGCCCGTCAATCATTTGGTGGCTAATTTAAAAATCAGTTGCCCATTCAAATATTTCTGGTATAAATACAATGAAATGCCAAATTAAAAGCTGTTTTTAAGTTTATCAATGGATTCTATACACATTCATGAGTTATTGTACCAAGTTTCAGGCCTATCTGAAGGCAGTCTGATGACATACAGAAAATTTTTCTTGGAGCTCAGCACTTTCTATAAACTGAAGGAATTTCTGTTGGCTACTGAACAGCCATCTTGGAAATCTTGGGCCTTAAATACCCCTGGTGCTGGTTTAAATTAGTAAATACAGTGATCAAATGTCACTTTGGTACAGGATGTCCATCAAAATTAGTAAATACAGTGATCAGATGTCACTTTAGTATAGGATGTCCATCAAAATTATTAAATACAGTGATCAAATGTCACTTTAGCATAGGATGTCCATCAAAATTAGTAAATACAGTGATCAAATGTCACTTTGGTACAAGATGTCCATCAAAATTAGTAATACTGTGATCAAATGTTACTTTGGTACAGAATGTCCATCAAAATTAGTAAATACAGTGATCAAATGTCACTTTGGTACAGGATGTCCATCAAAATTAGTAATACTGTGATAAAATGTCAATTTGGCACAAGATTTCAATTAAAATTAGTAATACAGTGATCAAATAATGTCGCTTTGGTACAAGATTTCCATCCCTGAATACCCATAAAGGAATATCTCCATACAAATTATAGAACTGACCATGCTGACCAAGGTTGTTCCCAAAATTTGTAAACACAATGTAAATTTTCCAAGTGACTTTTCAGTGCATGTATTTAAAGTTTAATTTGAAACTATTTAAATCATGTATTATTCCTTTGAATTTCACACTGTTCCTCGCCCATATAACTTTCCTGCCTATGCCTAGGAGAAAAAAAAATTGTTCTATATCAGTTAGATTATGCCATTTTTTATGGACACCTTGATCGTCAAGGGGATTTGGGATAATTGCTAAATTAGTAATAAGCTGCGTTTACACCTAACGAAATTGCCGGGCCTGACGCGGGTCTGACCCTCCATTTTTTCGTTTACACCTATGAAAATCGGACCAGGTGTAATGTTTTTCACTGCCCCCCGTTTGCCAGTGCCTCCCAACAAAAGATTGACGGAATAAGCGGCAACGTGACAATGGGGGAGGCACTGATAAACATGTCTTTCTGTATTTGAGTGTCCGCCACACAATAAAGCGAGCATTTTCATACGGGGGGCATTCTCATACATTACACCTGGTTAAAAATTGCCGGGCTAATTTAGCCCGCTTTCGCTCGGCGGATCTGACCCGCCGTGGATCTGGGTTATACTTTAGCCCGGCTATTTCATAGGCCACTTTTACACTACGTGTTTTCAACCGTGCACGACCCGGGTCGAGCACGGCGCAGCAAAAAAGGTGATAGTGTAAATGGGTTGGCACGGCACAACTGGGCTCGTCACGGTGCTACTTTCGTCCGGGCCGAACCCCCCAACAGGAGGTGGGTTCGACCTGGGTCGAGCACGGTTCCGCTGGAAAACTGCACAGTGTAAACACGCTACTGGGCTCGGCCCACTTGAATGACTCGCCTTTAGTGAATGCTTCATTTATCGGCCTTGAAATCAATACGTCATTGCCGCGAATGATCATGGGCGCAGCCATATTGAAAATGACGGAGATTTCGTACCTCCACAGAAAGGAGAGCCGGCGATTCAGATACTGGCGCGGTTTTCATGGTGCTGTGTAAATGGGGTAAAATGCTCTTTCTGAGGCGGGCCTGCCCCGGGTCGAGCACGGCACGGTTCATCCGGGCCAAAATTATGCGTAGTGTAAAAACGGCTATAGGTGTGGACAGAAAAATGCCGGGCTAAAACGTTTACTGAGCCCACCGACAGGTGTCAGTCTGCTAAAATTGAATGGGTGGTGTGTCAATAAATAGCATGGCCAGCGTTCAATATCGTAAGACGAATAATAGGTGTGGACAGAAAATTCACTGGATCGGGTGTAATGTTTTTCACTGCCCCCCCCCCCCCCACCGCNCCCCCCGTTTGCCAATGCCTCCCAACAAAAGATTGACGGAATAAGCCGCGACATGACAATGGGGG
This sequence comes from Notospermus geniculatus, assembly GCA_002633025.1. Lineage (NCBI taxonomy): Eukaryota > Metazoa > Nemertea > Pilidiophora > Heteronemertea > Lineidae > Notospermus > Notospermus geniculatus. The sequence goes on along the minus strand of NMRB01001170.1, from coordinate 115,373 downwards.
AGGCACTGATCAACATGTCTTTCTGCATTTGAGTGTCCGCCGAACAATAAAGCGGACATTGTCATACGGGAGGCATTCTCATACATTACACCTGGTTAAATTCGAACCCGGGCCTGGAAAATTTGCTTAGGTGTAAACACAGCTATAGTGAAGGAAGTTTTTAACTACTGTGCATTTATAAACTAGGTGATTAACATTTTCTTCTGGTGTATTGCACAGACCACGAAGACCGGTTGATGCGTACATGGCCTCGCGGTTGGTATAAAATAAGATGATACGGCGATGATTCCTTCAGCACGGAGGTCATAATGACGTCATCACAGGTGTTTTCCTTCGAAATCCCACAAGCGTCTAGCATTAACGCGCGTAAAAATACTGCAGAGATATTTGGGCGCGTTACTAACGCTATACGTTATACGCATACGCCCCTTGACGCCAGTCGTGTGAACAGCTCTTTGACACAAACTAGAAGTATTTTTACGCTATACGCTATACGCGTCACGCGTGCCCGTGAGAACGAGCCTAACCGTAGCCAACAGCCAGCAGCACACTGGGCGATGTCGCAAGCGATCTGATCGCAAACCAGCAAAATCGGCTGTTAAAGCACCACGGTATTGCAACTTTCCGTCGACAGCCGGCGCCACCGGCACCATGCTCCAATACTGTAGTTAAGCATTTCGCCCCAGTGTTGGAGAATGTATGATTACACTACAATGCACGTAGTAGCATGCATAGTTTAACAAGTCGTCAATAGAGGTCTCCCTTAACGCGGGTACGTGTAACGCAGGATTGGGAAGCAATACTG
>NMRB01001170.1:55309-70698 GCA_002633025.1 Notospermus geniculatus | reverse complement strand
TTCATCCTGAATCTCCTCACTTGGTTTGTCAGTATCAAGGCGATCTTCTTCAGTTGATGGTGCAATTTGAGCCCATGCATCCTCTAGAGGTGGATTTTCCTGCAGTTGTTCCCAAGCTTGCTCAAGAGATTCTACACCAACTTCAAACAAAGCTCTGTTGCGGTTCACGATACTCTGAACTGTCTCTGGTTTGTCTGAGTTCGGAAGTTTAACAGCCGCTTTGAGATAGAATTCCTCCGATGTTTCATATGGTTGTGGACCCAACTGGCGTTCACTTGTGAAGGGCAGGTACAGAGCAAGTAAATTGTGATAGTACTTTTCAGGATATTTTGTTTTGGAGAATCTGGCAGAACGTACAACTGCTGGATGACCTCTTGATCTTCTTTGAATCTTTCCAAGACCATCTTTGAGTTCAATCACTGGTTGCTTTCTTGAGGCTGATTCTGGATCTTCATTTTCTCCATCCATTTCCATGTCTACTGGGTCTTTGTCTTTGTTGGGTTGTGACTTGGCTGTGGATGGTAAGATCCTATAGTTCGACACAAAACTGGCAAGACACATGTCAGAGAATTCAGGTGTTTCTGGGCGAGCCTTGTAGCGGTCGACAACCGATTTCATCCAGACATCCTCAGAATCTTCTGATCCAGCTTTGCTCTGTATCACTTTGAGGGGGAGGCTCATCTTTGTACAGTTTGGATCAGTTGGCACAAATATCACCTGTCGAGAGCAGTCCTTCAATTTCATGCCAGTGACTCGGTACACAGCTTCTTGTGCGCTGACCTCTCGATTGTGTAGGTAAACACTACCAAGTCGTTTCATTTCTTTTGCAGCATCTTCATTGTTTTCTGCTCTGCTTTCCTCTTGAGCTTGTTTGAGCAACTGACTCATTTCATGTTCAGCTTTGCTTATGTATGAGAGGATATACATGACGCAAGTGTATGGGTCCAACACATACTGGATGTCCATATTGGCATTCCATGCTTGAAGAAGAGCTGGATTGTAATTGTTTACCCATGCATCCTTTGGTTCTCTTTTCATGACGATGCTGACTTTCTTTGAGAGTATAGCCATGCTCTTTTCATATTCTTCCTGTGATAAGCCAGCTTTTGTGAGCAGATCTGTGGATGAGAGTATCTCATTTGAATCATCAGATGGATTGTTCATAATATCCCATATCTTTTGAATATTCTCTTGTGCCATAGCTCTCGTGATTTTCAAGTGATCATGCTCTTCAGTGACACCACTGTGGCTGTTGCTTGATCCTTCTCTATTGCTAACACCACTCTGACTGCATGGTTCAGTTTGCACTGTACACGTACATTCTTCCTCTGAGCTATCCTGTTCATCAAGTGGGAGTAAAACTTTCGTCAACTCAGCAATTTCAGCCTCTTCCTTGAGTTCGGTGTAATCTTTGGTAGGACGGATGATGAACGTTAGTGATGAAGGCGGCTTTGGAAAGTTGAATCGACATTTTTTTCCTCCCTTTCGGCATGACTTTGAGTGGGCTTTGCTATGAGACTGCACTTCCTTGACTATTTTGTGAAGTTCAGGGTTAGTCTCTTCATCAGGCAGTTCGCATGAGATGTATTTGTCAATGAAGGTGCACACCTCTTCATCTGTGTTGATATCAAGTTTGGGTGCATTTTCTATCCAAACAAGGCAATGGATGTGAGGAGAACCACGTGCTTGAAATTCAGTGCGCCAAAAGAAGTCTATTACCTTGCCTACAGGTTGAGCTTCACTTAATAACAACTTAGTGAAGAGCATCTGCACTCGATGATTGAACATTCGTGATGCCAAGACAGGATTCTCACGCAGCAGTTTGGTCTTGTCGGTGTAAGTTAGTTCATCAATGGGACATTGATTTTCTGAACAGCAAGAGAGTGTTCGAAGGACTTCTTCCCAACGGAGATCGGCAGCTGAGAATGTCAAAAACCAAGTTGGTATACCTAACTGGCGAATCATGGCAAACAGATCTTTCAATGTTCGTTCCCAGTATGGAGGTGTACCTCGTATTGGTTGCATGAATCTAAATCCAGTATCAGACAAGAGAAGTCTCTTCACACTGTCTTTGTCTTTCAACATGCCTGCTGTTATTTTGTGTCCAGTGTTGGTTGTAGACGTTCCTTTCCTCAGAGCAATGGAGATACTTGATAACACCTGCTGCAGTTCACTCATGTACTGGGCAAAAAACAAATAATTTGTGTCTCTAGAAAACCGATCATCTGCATTGAACAATCGGGCATTGAAATAACGGTTGAGTCCAATCTTAACTGATCTCTCAGTGTTGTAACCAAATTTTCCAGATGGTAACTGCTGAGGGAAGGACTTGGCTTCAATGTCTGGCACATTAAGCATTGAGACTGGTGTATTGCCTTCAGCTGGCGCTAGACAGTATGCAACATTATCATTCTGATCCAATACTTCCTGGCCAATGTCTACTGGTTGTAAACAGGTGTCAACAGGAGTCTCGTGCACATTGCTGTAAACATCTGGTTCAGTTTGGCTGTCGGATTTATTTTCCTGATTGGATATATCTGACTTCAAATTGCACTCTTCATCTGATGTTGGATGTTCAGCTACAGAAGCATCATTGGAGTCATTACCATTTTCTGATGACTGATCTATAACATCACTGTCAGTAGGTTTGCTGTTGATCAGATCTCCATCTGTAGCCAAATGAGTGTGTTCCCAATCTAAATTCAAGTTAACATCTTTGTAAAGACTGTTGTTCTCTTTCAAGTAGGACAAAGCGGCAAAAAGTTTGTAAGGCCTGACAAAGGAATATGCCACATGACCTTTGTATTCAAGTTTCCTTTTCAACTTGACTTTGACAAGAGCAGATTCATGGACAGGTCTGGGGAGGACATCGACTGTTTGAGAGATGTTTGATGGGACGGATACTACAGGACCATACACTCCTTTCTGACCACCCTTTGGCAATGGAAATATCTTGGCAAATGGGATGTGTACTGCAATTAGTTGTTTCTCCAGGAAGTTAAGGTCTTGTAATGCAGGTGGAATATCTTCCAACTGTAGACCATTGACAACTGCAAGAGATGGAATTTTGCCGATGAGTAATGAGTGGTGGCATGCATGACATATCCATTCTTTATTGCCTGTGCTGAAAGTGTTACTGAATTGAATGCATTCGTGACAGTTGTCATTCGATGAACAGTGGCAAACGTATTTTCCAGTGAGGCACATTTCGGCATTGGATTTTTTGTCAGGTGTTGTGTTGTATGTAGATCTGTGACACAGAACAACTTGATTGTGGAATAGCAATCTGTGACATACAGTACATATGTACTCAGGGCAAGATTTCACGGATTGTTTAAATATTTCACTGGCCTTTCTGATACTGGTGTCGACGTTTTTTTTGTTTCTTTGGTTGTCTCTCGCTGTGGTTTTTACTTTATCTTGGTATGTTTTNCATGACATATCCATTCTTTATTGCATGTGCTGAAAGTGTTACTGAATTGGATGCATTCGTGACAGTTGTCATCCGATGAACAGTGGCAAACGTATTTTCCAGTCAGGCACATTTCGGCAATGGATTTTTTGTCAGGTGTTGTGTTGTATGTAGGTCTGTGACACAGAACAACTTGATTGTGGAACAGCAATCTGTGACATACAGTGCATATGTACTCAGGGCCAGATTTCACGGATTGTTTAAAGATTTCAATGGCCTTTCTGATACTGGTGTCGACAGTTTTTTTGTTTCTTTGGTTGGCTCTCGCTGTGGTTTTTACTTTATCTTGATATGTTTTATCAGTGTGATATTTATGTCTTTTTGTCTGTTTGTCAGTTACCTGGTGGCATCTCCTGTGGGCTTCATCATTCTGATATCGGCCTCTTTTATAAGCTCTAGCAGTTGAAAGATGTTGTTCTCTGTGTTCATCATCTTTGTGGTACCGGATTCTCTTGCGTGCTCTGTCAGTTGAAAGATGCTGTTCTCTATGTTCATCATCATTCTGATAACGGAGTCTCTTACGAGAAAGATGTTGTTCTCTATGTTCATCATCATTCTGATAATGGACTCTCTTACGAGAAAGATGTTGTTCTCTATGTTCATCATCATTCTGGTAACGTAGTCTCTTACATTCTTTGTCAGCTTCTCTATGCTCCTCTCGATAACTTTTGTCATCATGATAACGACGTCTTTGACTGTCCGTTTGTTTTGATGCACGCTTCCTTTTGTATGATATTGGTTTTGACTGATACCATTGTTTCCATGAACTTTGCTGTTTTGACATCTTTTCATGCTGTTCTAGTTGACGCTTGCTCTGATAGGAGAAGTATCTATCAAGTAAATTATGGGATATTTGTGAAGAGCCTGTGTGCATATTACAAGAGCCAGTAGTATTTGCTGAATGTTCGCTGTGTTCAACTGAAGATACCAGTGTGAGTGGTATGACATCGAACTGAGCATGACTCCTTTGTTGGTACAAACACTGTATGTGTAAGACAACACTTTCTATGTTGGGGAATGAAAGCAGGACGGCTGTTCCATTTTCTGCAGTTTGACCGTATGAATTTCGGCTGTGTGAATCAAATACATAATATTTCTCATCGTGGGAAAACAAGGCAATGGTATAGCCACAGGTCGTCAATAAGCAACCAATGTGTCTGGGAGACAAACTCTCGACCAGTGCCGAATTCAAGGAGTAGAAGACATTTTCTGACTCAGGAGTTGGCATCTCCATTAAATATCCAGAAAGTGGTGGACTGAATTCTGTTATCAATGAGCGTGAAAGCACATCAATATCAACAGCAAGGGGCAAGTCAGTGTAATGCATGTAATCATGATTGTTATGTGCCTTTTGATACAAAGAGTCACCAAGCATTAAAATGCTGTCAAGATCTTGCTGAAGCCAAGTCGATGGATCNTGCACAGATGCCTGAAGTTCAAGATGAGCAGAATTCTTTGCGAGGCAACCTGAGGAAGGCGGAGAACTGATGAAACATTTGTCAGATTTTTGCAAACTATCAGAAATGGAGACCCCCGACGACATGCCCAAGTCCATTGTGGAGGAAAAGTTCTTGGAAGCTTGGATGCGCTTGGATTCCTTATTTCGCTGACGTCGTGTAGCAGCACTTTGTTTCTTGGTGCGTGGCATACTGATTTTCGAGCTGTGAAGGAATGAATTAGACAAGAACAAGAACAAGAGAATGACTGAAATCAGACAACATCAAGTGAGAATGACTGAGTAAGATGGTCTGGTGAGAATGACTGATCACGTGAGATGATTGGTCGATTGAGATGATTGGTCGATTGAGATGATGGAGTCGAAAAATTGGTCAATCAATTGGAATGAGTGGAATAATTGGTCAAGTGGAATAATTTGTCGATGAAGTGGAATGAATGGAATAATTGGTCGAGTGGAATAATTGGTCAAGTTGAATAATTGGTCGAGTGGAATAATTGGTCGAGTGGAATAATTTATTGGTATTGTGGAATACGTGGAATAATGAATCGAGTGGAATAATTGGTCGAGTGGAATAATTTATTGGTCTTGTGGAATACGTGGAATAATTGATCGAGTGGAATAATTGGTCAAGTGGAATAACTGGTCGATGAAGCGGAATGAGTGGAATAATTGGTCAAGTGGAATAATTGATCAAGTGGAGTGGAATAACTGGTCGAGTGGAATAATTGGTCGAGTGGAATAATTGGTCAATGAAGTGGAATGAGGAATAATTGGTCAAGTGGAAAAATTGATCAAGTGGAATAATAGGTTGAGTGGAATAATTGGCGAGTGGAATAATTGGTCAAGTGCAAAAATTCATTGGCCTGTGGAATACGCGGAATAATTGATTGAGTGGAAAAATTGGTCAAGTGGAATAACTGGTCGATTAAGTGGAATGACTGGTTAAGTGGAATAACTGACCCAGTGGAATAATTGGTCGAGTGGAATAATTGGTCGAATGGAATAATTGGTCGAGTGGAATAATTGGTAGAGTGGAATAATTGGTCAAGTGGAATAATTGGTAGAGTGGAATAATTGGTGAAGTGGAATAATTGGTCGAGTGGAATAATTGGTCGAGTGGAATAATTGGTAGAGTGGAATAATTGGTAGAGTGGAATAATTGGTAGAGTGGAATAATTGGTAGAGTGGAATAATTGGTAGTGGAATAATTGGTCAATGAAGTGGAATGAGTGGAATTCAGGTCAAGTAGAATAATTGGTCGAGTGGAATAACTGGTCGAGTAGAATAATCGGTCAAATGGAATAATTGGTCAAGTGGAATAATTGGTAGAGTGGAATAATTGGTCAAGTGGAATAACTGGTAGAGTGGAATAATTGTTCGAGTGGAATAATTGGTCGAGTGGAATAATTGGTCAAGTGGAATAATTGGTCGAGTGGAATAATTGGTAGTGGAATAATTGGTCAATGAAGTGGAATGAGTGGAATAATTGATCGAGTGGAATAATTGGTCAAGTGTAATAATTGGTCGAGTGTAATAATTGGTCGAGTGGAATAACTGGTCGAGTGGAATAACTGGTCGAGTGGAATAATTGGTCGAGTGGAATAATTGGTCAATGAAGTGGAATGAGGAATAATTGGTCAAGTGGAAAAATTGATCAAGTGGAATAATAGGTTGAGTGGAATAATTGGCGAGTGGAATAAATTGGTCAAGTGCAAAAATTCATTGGCCTGTGGAATACGCGGAATAATTGATTGAGTGGAAAAATTGGTCAAGTGGAATAACTGGTCGATTAAGTGGAATGAGTGGTTAAGTGGAATAACTGATCGAGTGGAATAATTGGTCGAGTGGAATAATTGGTCGAATGGAATAATTGGTCGAGTGGAATAATTGGTAGAGTGGAATAATTGGTCAAGTGGAATAATTGGTAGAGTGGAATAATTGGTGAAGTGGAATAATTGGTCGAGTGGAATAATTGGTCGAGTGGAAGGAATAATTGGTCAAGTGGAATAATTGGTCAAGTGGAATAATAGGTCAAGTGGAATAATTGGTCGAGTGGAATAACAGGTCGAGTGGAATAACTGGTCAAGTGGAATAATTGGTCAATGAAGTGGAATAATACGTCGAGTGGAATAATTAGTCAGGTGGAATAATAGGTCGAGTGGAATAATTCGTCAGGTGGAATAATTGGTCGAGTGGAATAATTGGTCGAGTGGAATAATTGGTCGATGAAGTGGAATAATTGGTCGATAAAGTGGAATGAGTGGAATAATTGGTCGATGAGGTGGAATGAGTGGAATAATTGGTCGATGAAGTGGAATGAGTGGAATAATTGGTCGATGAAGTGGGATGAGTGGAATAATTGGTCGATGAAGTGGGATGAGTGGAATAACTGATTGAATGAGTGGAATAATTGATTGAGTGAGAGAATTGCTCTAGTCTTGTGAGGAGACTCAATGAGATTTGAATTTATAGCTTGGACCTGAAAAAAAAAAGAAGAAAATCAGTGTGATCATAATCATGACAGACAGCACCCAATGAAATGGCCCATGGACCATGTGCTCACCGGGTTGGACATAGTCTAATGACAGAGGGAGGTACATGTATCAGTTATGAGTAATCTGGGTCAAGTCATTCCCAGGTAGGACTTCGATGATTTTGGGGTTATGCCACCTGGCGGCTATATTGGACGTCCAATCGGGCCAGAACTTCACATGCACATAAAGGTCATCTGCAGGGGGCCACATAGCACATTGGAGAGCTTTGGGTTAATGGCGTTCCTGAGTTACACTTTGATGATTTTTGGGCTACGCCACCTGGTGGCCATGTTTGAAGTCAAATCAAATTTGACATGCATGTAAAGGTCATCTAGATGGAGGTGAATATCAAATATGAGCACTTTGCGTCAAGCCGTTCCCGAGTAATAGCACTTAAATCATTTTCACGCCACCTGGCCGCCATGCTGAATGTCCAATCCAATAAGGCCAAAACTTGGTATTTTTTAAGGTACCCTTCCAATGCATTTTATGCAAGATATGAAGTCGCTCGGTGAAATAATGACAAACTGTGGCAGGTTCATCACTTTTGTCAAACTTTTGACCTTGAAAAGTAGGTCAAACCAAAAACCCGTTTATATCTTACATGTGTTATGTATCCTTATTAGCTACACCTATGATAAAAATTTGGAGATGATCTTGTCATCAGTTCAGGAGTTATTGCACTTTTTCGTGTTTCTTGTTTCCGCCACCTGGTGGCCAAACTGAAGGACGAATCGGACCGAAACTTGGTGTCATGGGTCATCTGACCTAGGGGTATATATGTACCAAGTTTCAGATCAATAGCTCCAGTGATTACGAAACGTGCCCTGCTAACGGACGACGACGGACGCTGCACCATGGGTGAGCTAATGAATAGAAATCGCCAGTTTGCGACTAAATTTTGGTGTCCTTAATAGAGAGGTGCCNTAGGACATGTCCCAACTTTCCTGTCCTACGCATTTGGACTTAAGACAAGTTTGGTGCAACAGAAGTAAAATGCACTGAAACTGTTGCACCAGCGTATCTTACGACACAGAGTTAAGGCAAAAAGCTACGTCTAGTGGGGAGGTGACTTAGATAGTAAGGCTGGGCGCACATGGACGGCAAATCTCAATGCGGCGGGGCGTTTTTAAAGTTGACTGACCAAACGCTGTCTGCTGACCATTCGGCCGGGTCAGTCGACTTTAAAAATACCGCATTGTGGTTTGCGTCTATGTTTTTGCCCAGTCTTATAGCACACAATCATAGTGACGTATTAGTAAAATTTTATTTCTTAATCTTATTCTTTGGAACAATACTTTCCGGCATGTTTTAATACCAAAAATCATTCAGTGTAAGTATGCTCTGAGCATCTCCACAGTTTGGTTCCTCCTGGCTATCCTTTCATGCCCATCAACATCAGCATCCAGCATGTTTCCCTCCGGCTGCTCTTCCATCAGCTCCCCATCCGCTTCTATCAGCTCCCCATCCGCTTCTATCAGCTCCCCATCCCCATCTTCATCATCGGCAGGCAAATGTCTGGCGAAGTTGTGTAAACATGGCTGTCACCGGTACTAGCTGGTAAACCATTCAAAACAGGCTGCAGTTTCAGGTGATTGAGCCAATCCCACCTACTTCCATACTCAGTCTAATGATTCTTTCAACAGCTGACCGTGCACTTGATGTGCATAATCCTAGTGCATGTCCTACGACATGTCGTAAGATATGCATTTGGGACAAGCCTACGAGGTTTTTGGTGCAACCGCAGTTACGACATGTCTTGGGGTTGTCGCAAATTCCTTATCTTACGATAAGGACGTAAGACAAGTTTGGTGCAACCGGGCCCTGTACCTCAACTTACCTCGTTATACCTAGTGTAATGTAAATGCACCAGCAGGATTTGAATGTAAACAATGGTCACACTCACAGATCTGAAAAAAATATGGAAAAATTATTCACCAATATCATGTATAATTAAGAACTGTGGCAGGTTCGTTACTTTTGTCGAACTTTGACCTCTATGACCTTGAAAAGTAGGTCAAATCAAAAACCTGTTACATATGTTATGCATCCTAATTAGATACACCTATGATAAAAATTTGGAGAAGATCCAGTCATTAGTTCAGGAGTTATTGCACTTTTTGTGTTTTGGTTTTGGCCACCTGGAGGCCAAGCCAAGAATCGAATCGGACCGAAACTTGGTGTCATAGGTCATCTGACCTAGGGGTATATATGTACCAAGTTTCAGATCAATAGCTCCAGCGGTTACGAAACGTGCCCTGCTAACGGACGACGACGGACGCTGACCGACGACAATAAGCTCACGGGTGAGCTAAATGAAATGGTCCATGGACCATGTGCTCACTGGGTTGGACATAATTGTCTAATGACAGAGGGAGATACATATCAGTTATGAGCAATCTCGGTCAAGTCATTCCCAGGTAGGACTTTGATGATTTTTGGGTTATGCCACCTGGCGGCCATATTGGATGTTCGATCGGGCCGGAACTTCACATGCCCATAAAGGTCATCTGCAGGGGACCACATAGCACATTGGAGCGCTTTGGGTCAAGTCGTTCCTGAGTTACAGCACTTTGATGATTTTCGGGTTACGCCACCTGGCGGCCATATTGGATGTCCGATCGGGCCAAAACTTCACATGCACTAAAGGTCATCTGCAAGGGGCCACATAGGACATTGGAGCGCTTTGGGTTAAGGCGTTACCTCAATTATCAGGCATGAGAACTAAAATCAGGACAATAGACTATCACTGCAAAAGAGCGCAGCACCTGACGGGTCAGCGTCATCACGTCCCGCACGTCGTTGCTCAACGCAATGACGTGACTCGAAAAAAATCTGGTTGTTTCAGCAGTCATGACGTCGTGAAACAATCTGATTTTTTTTCGTCTCACCTCAAGACATCATGAAATGACGTGCGGGACGTCATGACGCTGACCCCGTCAGGTGCTACACTCTTTTGGAGTGATATCGTCTATTGGGGTCAAGTCAAGTATAGCGGACAAAGAGTCTTGGGAAGTGACACATCTTCCATACATTGTCGCTTATTCCGTGTATGTACACACTCAGTGCACTTCCCATGACTTTGTCCGCTATACTTGACTTGAGCCCAGCAATTATCACTTACAGTCGTTGTTGCAGTGTCAGTGAAACATGTAAAAAACCTGACAGTGACACCCGATCGGAAGTGACGTTACTCCACGGCACACAATGGAAATCCTATTGTTACCTTTTTTGGGCACTGATCAGGGATTCTAAACTCATTCCGGCCTATAGGCCTTACCGCACCTAGCACGCGTGAAGCCAGCCAGGCAGAAAGGGCCCAAACATCAGCGCCCCCACTGTACATTCACAATACATTGTGAATGCATGACGTGCATTTTATGTAAACATTGGTCAATAAAAGTAACTTCTAAAAAAACCGGACGCGCCTAAACTACCAGCTACGTGGGAAGCACTATGACATGATTAAAATCCATAAATTATTGACCACCGATCGTCTTCGCGATCGCAAAAAATCGATGATTAATAGGCCTACACTGACACTCCATAAACATCATGAAATCATTATTATGGGGCCCTGTCTCATGATTCCCTCATGATTACGATGGTCACATGCCAGTAATTGACCAATCAGCGTGGGGTTGGGGCGGATGTCTATGGACTGTCGGTGTATTAATCATTGATTTTTTGCGATCGCGAAGACGATCGGTGGTCAATAATTTATGGATTTTAATGCCTCCCACGGGACGGAGCTAGTAGTTTAGCAGGCGCATCCGGCTTTTGGAAGTTACTTCTATTGGCCAATCCGTTTACATAGGCCTAAATGCATGCCATGCATTGCACAATGTAGGCTTATTGCAAACGTACAGCGGGGGTGCTGATGTTTGGGCCCTTTCTGCCTCCTCGCTGCATGGCTTCACATGTGCTAGGTGCGATAGGCCCTAAGGCCAATTATGCCATAGGCCTATCGTAGGCCTATGATGATGAATGATGGGAAGCAGCCAGCATCCATAGGCCTATAATGGGCGGCATGGCAAGGCATGCTACACATATGTAGGCCTCGGCCTATCATCTGATCATCATGCTATGCACGCCAGTATCGGTCGGCCTATGCACGGCTAAACACGCCACGCGATCAGCATTGACATGATTGAGCATGACATGCATGATGATGTGCATGATGTGTGAAGACCTGAGCATGCTGAGTGCATGCTGGTAGCATGGCTGCATGCATGTAGCCGAGGGAACCGCCACTTGAAATCACGCTGAATACGAATAAACACCACTTCGTATGGTTGACATTGTATGCAGTTTGACGCCAACAATGTTAACTTACCTATCAACTACAAAAAACAAAATATCCCCGCACGGGTGTGATAATATTTTGGTAATTTACCAGATGACTCGCCGGTTTGCGTATTGACAGCATGGACAGAACGGCATGTATGGGCACTAATGCGCATGCTCGCTACGCCACTCTCCAATCCCACCAGCCCAGGAGGTACGGCGTACTCGTTTTGTGCTACTGCACTTGTGCGGCGATACTGTCTGACCTCGGCATTGAAGAGTGGCTAGTTCTCCAGGCGTTTTGTTCAGCCGCCGCCGTCTGTATGGAGGTTGGGCCGACAGGCAAACACGATAAATTGGATAATGCGATAAACAGACAAAATCGTCAAAATTTCACAATTTATTCTATTCGGATGATAACAAGAATCATTAGGGTTCTGTGTAATATTGATGTCTATAATCCCACGAAGTTTTGCAGCGATACATGGCGTATTTTATTAGATAATTTGCGGAAACCACAGATTGGATGGAGAGACTACTAGAGATCGAGAGAAATTCAGTAAAAACAAGGAAGACCGCCCCATTGGGATGGGGGCGGTCTTAATAAAAACGGCCAATTTGGGACTGAACTTTGGTGTCCTTAATAGAGAGGTCAGGTGTCCTCCTGGCAGAGGTGTCCGTTAAGGGAGGTTCCACTGTATAGCAAAAGTTGGATGTAGTCACCGCAATGGTCCATTCAACAAAACTTTGCTGAAGTCTAAAGTCAGAAAAGGGGCTGTTCATTTTCGTCACTTGAGGAATCTAGTGAGTTGTGATCCTTGGGAAAACGGGAAAAGCTATGCACTTGCAAATGGCAGGGATTACTTGTTGTACTGTTCAGAATAATCCCTGCAATTTGCAGCTTCATAGCTTTCTCCATTTTCTCAAGGATCACAACTCAGATTCCTCAATTGACGAAAATGAACAGCCCCTTTTGAATACTGTGGAGTACTGCTGCAACATTCTACTGAACAGTCACTTTTGCAGGACTGATTTTGACCTTTCTTTCTTATGCAGTGTGTGAAGGTCTTTACTGCTTTAGGAGTCCTTTGGTTTTCTACTAAACAATTGATGTGTGAGCTCACGCTTCGTCTTTGGTGGAGTTAAAAAAACTTTCAAACTTTTTTTTTTAAAGGACCACGGTACCGTATTGCCACTTTTTCTCGACAGTCGGCGCCACCGTGCCACTCTCCAACCCAGGGACTAACTACGTTGTCGGCGAATTGACCCGATTTACTACGTACATTTTGTTATGCATTTTTGTAGTTCATCTTACTGCCGCTAGGTGGCTCCCTCTACGTCAGCAGTCAAATAACGCATTTGAGATCCAATACCGTGCTCCTTTAACAATCTTTTCATTAGATTACAAAGAGGCTGTTCGTTTTCGTCACTTGAGGAATCTGAGTTGTCACAATGTGATCCTTTGGAAAACGGAAGAAGCTATGCACTTGCAAATTGCAGGGATTATTATTTGTTGTGCTGTACAGAATACCGGTAATCCCTGCAATTTGCAGCTTCATAGCTTTCTCCATTTTCTCAAGGATCACAACTCAGATTCCTCAAGTGACGAAAACGAACAGCCCCTTTCATTCCTGCAGCTGAGATACCACCTACCCGAAGAATCTGTAATAACCTACCTCTTCGCCATGGTTGCCTGAATGCTGACTCTTCAAGGTGACCATTATGTGGATACCAATCTACACATTCAAGATGTTGAGGGGTTGTAACCAGCATCCGATTCAGTGCTCTTCTTTGGTGATTCACTGCCTCTGAGAGGTAGTCAATGGCAAGATATTTTGGCATGATGATCCAGTTGTGCCCTGGTGATAAAATCCAGAAAACAATGTGGGTTAGCTAGGCTGAGCCTATCGCCAAGCTATGCCTAGGCCTATGGGAGATGCTTGGAATCCCAGTCAAAAAACATCATCATAGGCCTACTGGTAGGCCATAACATAACACTACTTTCATAGGTACCAGTACGTACTGTAAAAGGGGAGTCCCTGGTTAATTTTTCTTAGGCCTATTACTAATTAGTTCATGAGTCAGTATCCCAGGTAACAAAGCACATGATGGGCCCAGATGGATGATCCCACATGGGCTCCACAGGATTCTGCACCCAAGAACCATGGTTCCCATATTTTTCGTCCATCTTGGGCCCATATGGTAGTATCGCTAGGATAATCTCCTAGACGGGCCCCATATCATTCATAATATGTATTTTGGCAAAAAAATATGGGACCCGTAGTTTTCTTGGGTGCATGCCCATATGGGGCCCATAGGCCTAGTCCTATCTTCAACTGGGGCACCTGGTAGACAGGCATATGGATATCCAGAGTAAGCCTAGAGTTGGCACCCCGACCCGGGCGCAGCACTCCCCTCCCCTCTATTCTATGGCCAACAAATCTGTAAATTGACCGTGGAATTCTGAAATTTTGAACAAATTGAAAAGAAGTTAACTCTGAACTGTAGGCCTAGGCCTAAGGCCTAGATTTCAATCAAGCACAGCACAGCCATGACAGCCACAGGGCACAGGGGGCGGGGCACCCTCTCCTCTCCTCCTCTTTGTCTTTGACTTTTTTGCTTTCTCAAATCCTAGAGTGGATGTGGAGATGGAGTGGATCCGACCGCCCTGCTGCCCGCCTTTTTGATGAATAAATCCTGGATAGGCCTAACCCCTGCTGACTGACATAGGCCTATCATGACATGTATGATGCCTGACCATGATATCGACATCGCGAAACGTCATCCATGTGACATGTCATCAGCTCTGACATGTGCCTGAGAATGTGAGACGGAGCTGAAAAACTACTCCGCCACACGGCATGCACGGCATGCACGGTGCATGTCCTGCGACACGTGATGCGTGCACGTGGCTGGCGGGCATGGCAGAGGGCGTGGTGGTGGGCCCTCCCCAGAACGATAAATCAAGCGATAGTCAGCCTGCAAGACTAAAAATTACTACTCGCCTGCGACCTGATGTTTCCCTGAATAGAACAGAGTTCAGTTTGATCAGGAAAAATCTTTATAACTCATTCTATTCGATGGATACAAACAGCGCAAAAATCGAAATGCAACTTCGAGAAAATTTCCCGCGGTAGAAGCGAGCGCCGCGGGGTGTAAGCGGCGAAGATGGGAACCACTGCGGGTGTGGAAAGCCGGTCGCTCCGAAACGAACAGAAATGAAATCGAGAAACGAAATTAACAGGTGACCTGCCAAATAGTTTTACCAAAGATTTGCATGTCCAACATGTCCAATGTAAATGTATTAAACCTGAAGTAGGCCTAGGTAGGCTTCTTTTTTCTGAGATGAGTGGGCAGGGGGAGGTTTTTATTTTGGTGAGCTGGCCTTGAGGCATTCTCACCACTAAAATCATCACACTTTAAAAGTGGGTCAATTTTTCGCCTCCATTTTCTGCTTTTCCATTCACGTAATCTACTGATTATCGACGCAATAGCTAATCATTTGGCATGAAATTGTGTCCCCTGCTAAGCAATTTGAATAATATAATCGGCTTGGTGCTTTTTGGACGATTTTTGGACCAAATGACGAGATTATTTAGGATCATTTTCATGCGGGTCCTCTGTCCTCGAGTCCTAT
>NMRB01001170.1:33606-51606 GCA_002633025.1 Notospermus geniculatus | reverse complement strand
AACACCTGCAAACCCTGGCTGTCTGAAGGCGTGTTTATCGCTCAAATATCAATAAATTGGTATATATTTGATGCGCTGTATGTAAACTTGGAAGTGACACGCCAGTAATGTGGTTATTTACACATTTTGGTGATCATGCCGGGCAAGTGTGAAAGTAGCTCTCGCCACTAACGTATAATATACGTTGTAATGAAATCCCTCAAATAGTTACTCGCTAGAATTCACGTAAAACGCATGGACAGCATTGAATCAGTACACTATTGACATGATTGAGGACTATAAGTACACAAAATGATCATATAGTGTGCGATTTTTGTCATTTCAGTACTATATATTAGCGAACTATTTCTTAGCGGAAGAACACTCCGCCAGTCTGCGTAATCGGCGCGCCGCATCACATATCCTTCCATTTCAATATGGCCGCTTTTGTATGACATTAGAGATTGAAATCTGACAAAGTTTCAAGCTCTAAGTTGAGAATGGGAAACTGTGCAGTGAGACCTCCGCGCATGCGCACATTTTCCGACTTTCTCGAGCTGACCTTGTTCCGATTTTTGCGCGGAGGGTTGAGAAAACTCCCGATTATTCTCATAATAAGGGTTACGACCCTTTTTGAAAGTAACAACGACAAAAAGTAACATACAAAGATTATTTTGAACAATGGCTGATGACATGGAAACCAAGGGTAAGAGCTGAAAATGTGTGGTATTTGAGGAAGTCATAAACTAAACGATGAACATGAATGCCAATCAATGCGCAACAAAAACAAAATGGCGTCGGCTGATAATGAATGAGGGTGAAGAACATGAAGAAGAAGGGCAGCCAGGTCGATTCAACAAGAACAGAACACATAGTACTGAGTAGGCCTACAGGCTCTGATCATGCTGACAGTCGTCAGAGGTCAGTGGCCTGTGCTATATTTAATGTAGGGCCTAGGGCAGGCCTAGGCCTAAAACAACATCACATGACACAATCATGTCCCCGAAAAACAGGAATATTTTTGCGAAGTTTAGTAGGCCTAGCCCAAAAGGTCTGCACAACTCTAGATCAAGATTTCCATGTTCCGACGCAGTCAATGTTTTCCTGCCTTGACCAACCCATTTTGGCATTTCCGGACCACAAGATGTGTCCACAGGGACTTGAGGCATGCATTGCAGGGGTGGTGGGCGTGTTACAGAGGTCTAATAACAAACCCCCGAGTAATGCCCCGGTATNTGATTTTGGCCAGCCAAGCACATCCATTTTTACTACAAATCTGAATACTTCATAAATCGCAAGGTGTACCCAAACTTTCAGCTGGCACTGTAGGTATACGTCAGTATACCGGGGCATTACTCGGGGGTTTGTTATTAGACCTCTGTAACACGCCCACCACCCCTGCAATGCATGCCTCAAGTCCCTGTGGATGTGTCAGCTGTGAAGTGAGACCTTAGTTCTTGGGACCAAAGTGGTATTTCCCCACCATGGGAAATTGGTGACCAGAATAACGGTTCGTAAGAACACCGAATCGGTCTGAATTGGGATGCCATTGTAGCCTACCGAATCGGAGTTGGCTTTGGTTTGGTATGAAGTTTAACGGTGTTTTTGTGTTTCAGACGGCCAATTTATAACAAAATGCAGCGTTAAGTGTAAATTTGCGTTTTATTTTTATTTCTAAGTCATAATTATAATGGATGTTAATTGATTCTGTTCCGATTCGATGACTTTATGCTCCGATTTGGTCCAATTCAGTCCGATCCGGTGTTCTTACGAACCCACCAGAAATAGGCCTATAACGATATTCTATCTTTACACAATGTTTATAGATGGTGTTGAAAATGTTTTGGATGACATCTTGGTACGTGATGAAGAAGACATGACTCTCTCCAGTGATACGCCTGAGGTGGCCAAGAAGGGTATGTAATTTTGGTGCCTTGACTTGCTTGATGTGGTGGAGATTTCTGAATTAACTTTTTTAAAATTTAAAAAGGTCATCAGGCTTTAGCATACACTGGAATTGCAAGCCAATTCAGGTGCGGATCCAAGAGAGTGCACGCCCTGCTTTCCGCCAACAAATCTGTAAAATTGACCGTGAAATTTGGAGCAAATCATTGAAATTCATCTCAGAATCAGATTCCAATGTTTCTAGCACAGTGTGCCCCCTCTTTTCCGAAATTGTGGATCCACCCCTCCAATTGGTGATGTGAATTCTATGTTCAAATATGAAAGGTTTGTTTTCATGCACAGTAACCAAACCAGTGAAGAAGGTCATCAAGAAAAAAGTGCCTGCAACAACTACCAAGACAGGTGCTAAAGCTACAACCAAAGCTACAGCTGAGGGTGGAAAAGCTCCCGCTAAAGGTACTACAACGACCGTTAAAAAGGTCAAGAAAGTTGTGAAGAAAACTGCAACGTCCACTCAATCTGCAAAGACTGAGACAAGTGCTGCCACAACTACAACTCCTGTGAAGAAAGAAAAGCCCAAAGCAGAGACGGAAGTAGTGCCGAAGAAAAGCGATGATGAAATCAAAGAGCTTGAACGTAAACGCCAGCAGCTTGCCAAGGAAAATGCTGAACGGAAGAGAAAACTTGATAAACTGAAAGAGGAGGAAAAGATTCTGAGTGTGGCTGCAGATTTAGGTAAAAATGTTTTGTGTCCTGTCATTGCCAGGCTGCATTTGTCTTCGGGTCAGCCTCTCTCTCCCAAAATACACCGATTTCACATCTCGCACCGGTCATAGTGTCCCTAGAAGTAGTATTTTGAACAGCCACGTCCAGTTTACCATGCTTCCAGGTGCAGTTCCTGGGAGGGGGGTTAGTTTTAGATATATTTATATGCAGGGCCGTATTCAAAAAGGGTGTTTAAGACTTAGACGCGTGTAACTTCATCAAATGCATGGTGGAAGTGTGTGCATTTAGTGAAGTTACACGCGTCTAAGTCTTAATCATGCGATGATCACCCTTTCTGAATACGGCCCACAATGTTTGGACTCCAACTACATAACTACATGTACATGTATTATAAATGTTTTGAATGTTGCTCTAACAGAGGAACCTGATGAACAAGATTACGAGGAGATTGACGAGGGCGAGGAGAATTTGAACTACAACTTCAGTGCTGATGAGAAAGAAGAGATAAAAGAAACCAAAAGAGACGAGGGTGGTGAGGGGAGTCAGGAGTATGATACCAGAAGTGAGGCTGGTACAAGCTCTGGCTCTTCGGAAAGCGAAAGTGAGACCGACTCATCGGAGTCTGAATCGGGTATGTTTTCATGTGTCTTTCCTTCTCTGAATATTGTTTAGGGGCCTAATTTACAAAGGGCCATAGTGCCTAATTAAAGTCATATTAAAGTCCGGCAACATCTAACTACGACCCAATGGAATGTGGAAGTTAGGAAATTGGTAGTTGGATTTTCTACAGACCTTGAATCACACGTGGCTCTTGAATAACCGGTGCAGCGCGTGAACAATTGGGGGCCGACCACAAATGGTTGACAGGCATATGATTAAAAACCGCAAAGCTCTGCCACATTACATGACTTCCACATTCCATGACTTCCACATTCCATTGGGTCGTAGTTAGATGTGCCGGACTTTAGTCGACAGGCTATACTTATTGTGGTTAATCTTCTGACACCTTGTAAAATTGATTATCCTGAAGAATCACTTGCTCCAGAGAGTCACTTTTAGAAGGTCTTAAAAAGTCTTAAAAAGTCTTAAATTTGGCACTTCCATTTTCAAGGCCTTAAAAAGTCTTAAATTTGATAGTTTCTGTGGGAAGGTCTTAAAAAGGTCTTAAATTTCATATCAAGGCAGTTGTAAAAAATTGGCAGGAGATGTCAGGAAATCACATCTCCGGGCTTCTTAAAATCAAAATTTTTCTGGGGGAGGGCCCCCAGACCCCCCCCCACCCAAGTAGCCTACCCACTTTCTTGGCCGTGTCAATCCCTGTCATTCGTCCCTTGCGGAAACCCTTCCAGGGATTTCCGGGGGCTTTATTTAGAAGAAAACAGGTCTTAAATTTTGCCGATACTTGGTCTTAAAAAGTCTTAAAAAGGTCTTAAATTTGGTGCTCCACAGGCTGCAGGAACCCTGTACTTGTATATTTTGCCCCATAAACAATTTTGTTGATCTTCTGTTGCAGAAGATGGTGAAGAAAGGAAAGGGAAACGTCACAAATATCGAGGTCAGCGAGGCATTTCACCCATTGAATGGGATCGAAAAACAGCCAGTGGAGAAGAGAAATCTGACTCGGGGGAGAGCTCTGGTAAAGATGAAATAGCAGGCAAGTAGTCACCGAGGAGGAAGCGAAATGTTTGCAGACAAGTACTTTCGTAGTCTCTCGCTTTATCTTATTGAGGTGCCTGTGCATTTTACCCCATAACCAATTTGCAGACGTGGTTTTGTAGTCGCGCTTTATGAGGCCTATTCATTGATTTTCTCTTATTTAGCAAAATATCTCTATTCAGCTTAATGCATTGGCATTTCAGGGCAGTGAAAGCTACAGATGGAAAGTGCAAAAAATAGCCGACTCTGTTGGTTTAAAAGGTTTTGAGGCTGATTTATCTGGTTAAAAAAATAATAATAAAATAATATATTTCTGTCTCATCTTGAAACTGAAATGAATGAGCTTTGGATATGAATTTGTTTATCTTCAGATCGGAATGCTAGGTACTTGAAGTATCTCTTTCGTGATGCTAAATTCTACCTGATCAAGAGTAACAATCATGAGAACATCTCCCTTGCAAAAGCGAAATGTGTTTGGTCGACTCCGCCACAGAATGAAGTCAAACTGAATAATGCATACAAGGTAAGTGTATACCAGTCTTCGTGGTGTGGTGTTGTCAGTGTGAATTTGTGATGTTGTCCACGAAGTATTGACCGTAGTGTAGGAATGTGGAATCTTTGGAACAGAAGAACAACAAACATTCAGAAGTCAGATCAGGATTCATTTTATTGGTTTCATACTTCATAAAGGCCCGTTTCCACTTGAGCGTTTTACGCCGTGTTTTGACGCTTCGCCCATTGTTTGGAAGCAGAGCGGCGGAAAATAACAAAAGATTTGACGCATCACGCGGCGTAAAACGCTCTAGTGGAAACGGGCCTTTAGTGCTCCCTCTGCCACTTACAAATAGCATGTTCGGAAAGCTTCCTCGAGGAAGTTTCTGCTACTTCTCTCGGGGAATGTGAGCATGCCCAGTGAGCAAATCGGCGAGTTGCTCACTTCGGCCAGGCTCGGGGAAGCCTTAACAACGTGCCAATACCTTTCCGAACGCTCTCGCGCCTCCCCCGAGCTTCCTCGGGGAAGCTTTCCGAATGCGACCAAGGCTCTAGATACCAGAAGCCAGTGTAGCCAATTATGAAAATAAAATCCGGTTAGCTCCTTGAAAATGGTCTAGACATTCCAGCGTTCATGACATGACCATCATGCTGTTGCTTGAATTTTTCAGGAGCATCGAAATGTAATCCTCATCTTCTCAGTAAAAGAAAGTGGGAAGTTCCAAGGTCAGTATTGAACGCAGTATTCTAGCGATCTGCGAATTAAACTTTCATTAGTGGATGCAAGCAGGATTTGAACATTCAACCTTAAAGATGACAGGCGGTGTTGTTCCCACGGTGCCCTGCTGAAGGTTCTTAATTTTTAGCTCACCCGTGAGCTCTTTACAATGGCGCAGCGTCCGTCGTCGTCCGTTAGCAGGGCACGTTTCGTAACCGCTGCAGCTATTGATNGAATCCGGAGTCCAGCGTTCCAAATAAGGAATGTGCCACAGCCAATACCAAACCCTCATAGCCCTAGCGGTGGGTTCGGGAACCAAACTACACCATACCTGCTCAAGAACACAGTTCACAATGAATATGTGTATCATCGGATTCAACGTCACTTATTATGACGAGGCCTAATTCTGTAGCGATGGCCTGGTCCAGCATCTTGTCACAACAATGGTCCGTGCGTCGTTACGAAATTTGCGTCCACCGCCGAGAAAATAAATGTAAAAATTAACAGCAAAATTAAGAAGCCAAAACTCGGTCACAAGCCAGTACTCAAACCAGTAACGTGCGGCCCAGTACGGGTCCCGGACATCATAGACTTCAGGTGCAATAGCTTCCCAGACACGTTTCGGAAAGGAACAAAAGAAAAATGCTGTAGAGGTGAGAAAAAGCATTTTTGTTAGATTTGATCCTTGCGCCTGCTCTTTGTCATCGCCTGACCTAAGATTCTTTCTTTCTTCGGCGGCTCGACGAACCTTGAGCAGGATTAATGCGTTTGAAACCGTCAAAATGACGTAAGGAAAAATAGTACCAAACATGAGGAGGTACGTGGTAAATACCGTCACGGCCCAACTTAGATGCGGAGGAAGTTCTCGGAGCATTTGAGACCGTTAGGAGGGTCTGGTAGCTTGTACATGTAAAATTCCTGGCTTTGAACAATGCACTCGAATATGAACGTTCCTGTTGTGATCTTGGTGGCCCTTGATGCCGTGCAAATGGTCGCTGCCTTCATCGGGAAGGTCACTGCGATGGCGCGGTCTATGCTCATCTCGGCCAGGAAGAGACCCGAGCTGATGGCGAATATGTTGCTACCACACCAAATGAAACTGCCACAGCAACAAAAGGTTAGACTCGGGACCCAATCGTTGTGTCCTCCGGCCGCCCCGCTACACTCCACAAACGACTGGGAAAGGAAGCTGCAAGTCTAGCGTACCGACAACAACAACGCCCATCTCGACGAATGAAATTGCCCGAAAGCAATCTACAAGGGAAAATCTAGCACACTTTTGATTGGTTGTTATTTCTGTCGATGATGTAATTTACCAGAGCTCCCGCCCGTCCAGAAACTTTTCAACATCACTAGCAGGATATTGATCAATATGTAAGTACTGCTCATCCCACACAGTAGGCCTATCGAATTTAGGTAACAGGACACTGTCCTTGACCTCGAAGAAAGTTCCAATAATCAGCTGATTTGGCATCTTGCAACGAGCAGCCGACGGCCTTTCAAGACGCAGTTTCTGATTGGCTGAACTCATTCATATCCGTTGTTGCTGTCGGTACGCTAGATACGCTGATTTTGCGGCTTGCTCTCCCAGTCGTTTGTGGAGTGTAGCGCGGCGGCCGGAGCGACAGACAACGACTGGGTCCCGAGTCAACAAAGGGTAAGAGATAAATATTGGCTATAAAGGCATTCGTTCTGAAGGTGTCATATCTGCCAGTGTTTCCGTATGTCAGTGTTTCCCCTTATTGTTTGGGAAACCCTGGCAGGTAGGTCGTCACATTTCTCTGTATATAGTATATCTCCTATATAGTCGCAAATTTGTTCATCAGACAATAGCTGCAGGGGAACACTCAAAAATGTGGAACATTCAAAAATAACACCCCGGATCGGGGCGATTTTGTGCATGCACTACATTCATTCCTTTGGGTATACGCCTACTTTAGGCCTGCTGGTGTCGTGTAAAACTGGGGAAGTACTCGCGTACGACCTAGAATAGTCAGGAAATTAAGGAAATCAACGTACTGTAGACATGAAATTAATACCTACCCAATAAATGGCAAACTTGCCTTCATCTCTTCTCCAGCAAAGGTGAAAACCAGAAACGCGCAACGTAAGCCGATTACGATGAGAAATCCAGTGTCGACAAGGGCTAAAGCAGCCATGTAGATACATGTGCTGACTTTTCGGTTGTGCTTCATAAGCGTGACAAGAAGTGCCATAATGTTCCCTGGTACACCAAAAATAAGGATCAACGGGGTCCAACACTTGTCCAAATACTCCATCGATAGGTACATCCATTCAAGAGAACTGTCACGTGACGTGACAGGTGGTATGGTGTCGTTGAAGGAGGGATCCACCATCGCAGGTTTCAACTCGGGCAAAGCTGATTCTGATTTTATTCTCTCTACTGTAAACGGCCTAATTGTGACATTGTTCATGTGACTGTTAGGAAGTTTACAGGAAAGAGAAGTTTCGCGTCGGAACTCGCCGATTAGCGGACGGTGCGGTATTCAAAAATTTTGGAGGAATTGTTAAAACGAAGCTTGTATCGGATATCAGCGGTTCATAAGAAGACCGGAATACACCGGAATCCGCCGGAATATCCAATATGGCGGCGGTCGATCGGCGAAAACACCCGTCATTCCCGTCGGGCAATGTTTCTGTTCGAATGGATCCAATCCTGACACTGATATTGTACATTTTTGCATTGGATTGATACGATACATTCCCTGTCCAGTGACTACTGTATAATAGTGACAAGAAATCTTTTAACCTTGTTTTCGGCGATATTTCGGTGTATTCCGGCGTATTGGGGCGTTCCGGCGTATTTCGGTGCCGGCTATTCCGGTCTTCTTACGTACTCCGTATGTCAGCGGCGTCTGAATTGGAAATAGAACGTGTGCCAGTGCAACGTTGTCCTGTAGATCAAATGTAGGCCTACGCTGGGATTTGAAAATCTGGAAAAACGTGAAACAAGGGGTGGTCTTCTCTTTGTCTGCTACAGTGACAACGCAGATAACAGCTAGTGATACGAGTAGCCGTTTATCTGATACATGTATATCTTCACTGCCTCCTTATATTGATTGGAGCCATCAGTGATGTGTGAGGTACTACCGAACATGATAAAAATAATTTCAGTAATCTTGCGAAACCTCAATTATCATATCGTATGTTTAATTGGAACAGAGGAGTACAATTACTGCTATAATGGAGATAGTTTTTCAGCAGGAACGTTCTTGATAAGCAATGTTGGTGTTGGTGCAAAACGTATGAAGCACGGAAATGCTAAAGGGACTGTCACACTGAAGTAGTTCTCAAAACGTCCTGTCCCGTCCTTAAATGAAATGGTCCATGGACCATGTGCTCACCCGTTTGGACATACATGTAATAGTGTAATGACAGAGAGAGGAACATGTCAGCAAAAATCTATCTTTGATGTCAGTTATGAGCAATCTGGGTCAAGTCATTCCCAAAATATGGCCAAAATATCACAGAGATATTACAATTTCAAAATATCATGAAAAACCTAACTTTTGAAAATTTCAGATATTTGATTCGAAATTGATTCCATATCATACTACCTTATCATGGAAACTTTGTGAAGAAATATTGGCATGAATATACCGCTTCGTTTTTGCGGCATAATTTTCCAAAACTGGTGATTTCGATGCCTTTTTCTTCATTTTTTTTTACCATTTATTGAAATTACTATCTCATATGATTGAACAACTCAGAAAATTACGTTGGGGTCTTTTTCATTTGACTATGTGGGCCTGATGGCATTCGACTTTTTTCAAAATTCTTGAAATTATTAAAGTATCAAATGTGAAAATTCAAATGATATTTTCCTATATCACAAAACCGAAGTGAGATTTTCGAAAACTTTCTTTACTGCAGTTTTTAGTATTGGTCATAGGATGATATGATTTCGATTTCGAATCAAATATTTGAAATTTTAAAAAGTTGAGTTTTTCATGATATTTTGAAATTGTGATATCTCTGTGATATTTTGGCCATATTTTTTAAATCTCTGTACATTCCGATTAAAAGTCATTCAATGAAGCCAAGACGTGCCAGTTCAGCTGATGTGTATTTTTTAGATATTTTTCCACCTATAATTTTTCATGGGGTATGAATAATTTTGAGGACGACTGTATGTTGCTGAAGGAGCGACAGGCCTGAAATTTGGCATGCAGTCATATTCCAGTATGGTTGCTTTATTTGTGTGAGAATTTGCGAACAGAAATCCTGTGAATTTTTGTACAGATGTTTTTGGGTGGATTTTAGACGGAGGGTAGGCCTATATCGGTTTCTGAACGACAAAATCCTTAGAAGGTTGCAAAATGTGATATCCGTTGTATATTCTAATTTGTAATTCCTAACAATTTTGCCTTTCTGTGATGAGTTGGTGAAATGGCTGAAGTTGACGTTAACGTGGAATTATATAGGCAGATTTCGAGGTTATCCTGCAACGGGGTCTCTTTTTGGCACGTAGGGCTATTACTGTATTCGCGGTGAGTGAGTGAAGCGGTTTACTGTTGTATGTACGCAATGCGCAGCAGTGCGCAGGTAGTAGATCTATAATATTGCGTAATGTTATTGCACTAATTATGCTGCTCTCTCCCCGTCGATAGGACTGTTAATCACTGGTTGTTCTGTATACGCCATCATGTGTGTTTATACATGTACGGTGTACACGGTTGCTGAAGCCTGGCGAAATCAGGCCGAGTGCCACCCCTGAAGTCACCTTGCGAAACCTGTCGCCGCCAGGCTTGTTTTCTTTTTATTGCGACTCGATGTAGGACTACTGTGGGGTAACATTCTCCACTCATCACCACTAGGTGTCGCCACTCCGTGCGTGGGCGCCACATTGCAATGACATGCCAGATTGGTCCCGGGTGGGAATTAGTCGTCGCTGTATAGGTGGCAGCACCGTCAGCGCAATTCGTCTGCAACCCGTAAAACATATACATGTACCTCGCGGTTATCACTGGGAAAGAATCAAGGGCTACAGAATGGGCGAGAGTGAAACCAGTTTGACGGTCTGATCATGGACATGATGTTCATGGTCAGNCATGTACATGTATATGGGGATAAATGTCCGGGGGGGGGCAAACTCTAGGGGCAAATATCTGGGGGAAAATGTCCTATAATCGGCACCACCCCTACCCGTTCGGGGCCCTTCACCGGTCATTTGTGTGGTCCATACCGTGATTGTTTTCCGCTAAAAATCTGCATGTATACTAAAAGCCATAATGGTCATAAAATTTCTACAGTATGTCTTTGGCATCTACTTCATGGCGGCATCCATACTCCCTATGGTGACACCTCTGCCCGTCCGTAGGACGGGTACTTTCCTAGTTCGCAATATAACTCTCAGTAAGGCCGTTCAGAAGTATATCGCCGTTCACAAGTATATTGCCTTCCGCCGAGCAAGGGCGAGAGCCGAGTGAGGCTATACTACAAACTCGTCCCCAGTGGGTTTACGTTCCTACAACACCACTGGAAAGGGCTGACGACTTCAGGAATACTGCGCATGCGCGATATACTAATTTCGAGGCAAATCACACCGAAGCTGCACCCGCGGTTTGATGTTCCCAACTAAACTATTCGTTCGAAATTGCTCTAATACTCAAACAACTTCGTGTTTTGGGTGTATTATATGGTTCTTTAGGCATATATGATCTTTTTCAGTCATCGAAAAACGAAATATTGTGGGAAACAAACATTTTGGCACGCTGCCAGCGGTTGTCCAGAAATTTTGGACAAGTCGCCAGCCCTTTCCAGAGATATCCTCGGATGAGGTAGATCTGGGTACGAGATTGGCTATACCAGACGACAGGCAAAAATCCACACGCGATCCGATCGAATCTGATTGTGGTTAGCTCTTGCATGTAAACGCTACCAATGCGGTCCAATGTGGATTTAGAATGGCCCCGAATCCACATTGGACCCCATTGGACCACATTAAACCACATTCAAATCTCGTCTAAACGCAAATGAGACCCGATGCGAGTCGATCGGATCCAATCGGATTGAATCTGAATGTACTTTTTTGGGCTTGCCGTCTGAACGGCCTAATGAAGTCGTCGTTTTGTTGACGTGTAGTTGTCTTGCGAATTTCACATTAAAAGCCAGATGCCTCACTACAGCATCACCCTAAGGCCAGATAAAAAAAATACTTGTTTAGCGTCCGGGTACTTTAGTTTTTGAGGGTCAGGAGGGAGGGTTTTATGTTTATTTTTATTAGCTTTTAGCTGAAAAGATAGGTCAAAAACTAACAATTTTTTTTTTAATTTTCAAATTTTAGAGTAGGCAATTTTTTAATGGAAAATGCATTACAAAAAAATCAGGGGTCTTGGCATTTTTCAGGTCGGGAGGGGGCGTTAAACAAGTATTTTTTTATGTGGCCTAATCTATCTCAAGGTGTAGTCTTTGTTGGACTCATTAATAATATCCTCGCCTTTATGTGGTTCTAGGAAAGGAGAGACCATTCACGTCAACGTTGATCGTCCTGAGCTAAAGTCAGGGCTAAAGACGAATTACACACATGTACTTCTGACGCCGTCACCCGCCGAAACTCGTATGGCCGGTTGGCCTAATGCAAATGCCAATCCCAAGCATCCTAAGCGAATGCTAGCGTTTTATGGCGGGGCGACTTCGTCAGAAGTATAAATCCGCAGTGGCTAACGCTGCGGTAAACTCCCCCCGCAGTTTCAAACCCCTACCCGCTACGTTATCCGCGCTTAGAAACTGCTATTGTTGACGCCGATCTCAAAGTACATGTATGACCAACATACGGCGCTCGCTGTCCGATTTGGGGAATCCCCATTAGCATGATTAGGGAATCTGCGCGACTTGCCGGTAAAAACGGACCAAACTAGTGATTCTCGCCTAGCTTTCATGCGGCAACTGGATTATACGGCCTTCAAAATGTCCAAAACGTGAGTGCACACTAACAGGTGTGTGACAACTTTGCTCATATTCGCAAACGGCGTTGACCTTGTTGACTTTCCAATCGGAAAAAGTGTGAATACAGTATACATGTCATAGCCAATCAGAAAGTGTGTTACGGCGGCGTTGGTTAAACCCGTGATGACGGCTCGTGATTGGATATCTCGTCAAACAGCGCCGTCTGTTGACTATAATTCAGTTTCGGCGCCGATCATGCCAGTGTTTAGAGGTCTATAACCTACGGCCAACTAAACACTGGGGACGAGTGTAACGCCGCGAGCAAACAATGCTTTCGAGCGTTTGCCGCTCCAAAATAGCGGAAATGGAAAGCCAGCCTTTTTACATGTAAGCCAGGCGTACATCGCACTTGCGACTAGAAGCAACTGATCCGTTCACAGTCGCTGGTGATGTACGCGCTGCGCGCACATCGCAAATTCAGCAACTCAGTAAAACTAGGAGGATCCAATCAGTCGTCATGTCCTGACCATGTACAGGCATTGACTGATGTTTATCTACACTTGATATCTTGTCTTGAATATTTCAAATACTACCAAACCAATTTTCATATTGCATATATTAAAAAAAGGAAAATTTGTTGGCCACATTCCTGCATCAAAATTTTGGAAATTTCAAAATATCAAAATTAAAAAACTCGAAAGTCAACATCTTTTATTTTGTAATTATATTTTCATTTTTATAGTAGTTCTGACAGAATGGAAGTTTCCGAGGATTTTGGTCATGATTTCATCAAAATCTGTCGAGTGGTTGCTGAGATATTTGAGATTATCAAATTTTTGATAATTTGATATTTTCATGATTTTCCACAAAATTCTGGTGTCAGTCGGTAGAGCTGACCTCAAATAATAAAAAAATGAAATTCTGGATGATTCGCATAAACTGGTTAGAATTTACACATATTTTTCAAAATATCACCATTTTGATATAACAATATTTCTGACCAGTTCACCCCCAAAAGTTTCAAAATAAGGCAAACGTATAATCTGATGTTAGCTTTATCCAATGGTATGAAAATTTCTTGAAAAATGCGAAAATCTCAAAATATCAACATTTTGATAATCTCAAATACCACAGCAACCCCTTGGCACATTTTGATTAACTAGGACCAAAATCCGTAGGAACTTCCATTCTGTCAGAACTACTATAAAAATAAAAATAATATGAAAAGATATCGTCGATATAGTGTGTTTAATAGGGGGACTGCCCCCCCCCCCCAAGTATACATGTCATTTTGTCCTATAAGGCTGGCCTACCTAGGCCTCCCCAGCCTCCAGATTTCACATAGGGCGTAATATTTTTCAGCTGATTCGGTAATGGAAACACATGGAAAATGTCTGGCAGCGAATAACAGCAAAACAATATCATTGTCTCAAAATATCACAGATTTTGATATTTTCAGATATCCCGAAAAAAACATCATATTTCACCGATTTTTTGTGCAAAGGGCAATGTCAATCACCTGATCAAATCAGTGCCAAATCTGTTGAACAAATTTAGAAATAAAAAGTAAATAAAATTACATAACAAAGGGTTAAAATAAATAGGGCCTAGGTTGGCCCAAATAGATGAGATACATGAATACCACACTTTGTTGAAAACCGCATACAATTATCTTGTTTTATCTCGGAGATATTTGAAAAACACGCTGTCCATTTAGTTATTTGAAAGACTGTACATGGTAGCCTGTCCCGCGCACTGGTCAGTGAGACAAAGGTCGCGCATGCGCGGTAGGAACTCGTTTGGCGAACTCCATCATGCCGATTTTTTGATTTTTGAACACAAAATGTACCATGAAGTCGGCAATTTTTAGAAGAGTGATGCATCCCGAGTGATGTAGAGTGATTAAATGCTGGTGCCCGTATGTTTCTTTGCTGCTGCCGTGGCGTATTTATTCGAATAATCGTCTTTGAGTCGGCGAGTTGACTGCCGCGCGCAATGGATTGTGGGATTTATCGGACACTTCGGGCCTGACAGGCAAGGTATAGGAATTGAAATTCAATTGTTTTCCCTTTCGCGCACACGCGTTACCGTTAGCGCCCCCAGGCGGCGGCCTTCGGCCGCCTGCGGGGGGGGGGCGTATAATTACAAAATAAAAGATGTTGATTTTCAAGTTTTTTTCTGATAAGCAATTACATAATTTTGATATTTCGAAATTTACAAAATTTTGATGCAGAAATGTGACCAACATGTTTTCCCTTCATATGCAAGAAACCGCGTCAAATTTGGTTCGGTAGTATTTGAAATATTCAAGATATCAAGTGTAGATAAACATCAGTCAATGCCTGTACATCGCACTTGCGACTGGCAGCAACCTAGGTAACATCCGGGGCGTTGGGGCTCGATGAGACTCGACGCAAGGAAACCAACCGCCGCGTAGCGGCAAATCAGCGAAGCTTGCTAATTACGTATGCATTTCACGGCTATCATTTTGGCCTTGGACAGGAAATTTCGCCTGAAACTTTGTCCGCTGATACTGAGTAAGACGGGCGTTCAAACCGTACAGTTTCGGTGGCATGTGTATCATAATTGTGAGGTGACCCAATGTGAAAATTAGTCCAAAACGGGATCGAGTGGTAGATGCACAGAGAAAAAAATCGATCTCATCTCCAGCTAAAATGAATTTCCAACTCTTGTCCCTAAAATGAGTTTCTTTTGCTACTCGAATCGACATAACTGGGTCTCCACTTGAGGTGACATTGTCTCCAACTGGTTAAAATGATTCTCAGCTGTTTCCACCGGACAGAGGAATCTACTGATAGAGCCTGCCGTGACATAGGCCTACAATAGTAGGGAGGCATCAGAGAAGGGGTGCATCTGCACCGGACACTAACGTGAAAGCGTACGATCCAAAGAACTGAAGAGAAAATCTTGGAATGAGCAAGAATTCAAATTAATCTAGCAAATGGAGGATGCATCCGAATGGACCTCGAGTCCCAAAATGGTTCATAATCCATCCCTCGACGGGGCTGAGTGAACAACCGAGACAATTTCCACCGGAAATTCATTTCTGGTGCTCGTTGCCCAGCGGACGTTCATTTCTGGGAGTAAAGTGTCCTGGGATATTTTCAGCTACCGACCTTTCCTGCTGGAACACCGGTTCAATTTAAATTTAACATTTAACATTTGTCACTTGTTCTTGAGCACTTGGTCCATGGACCATTTCATTTCCTCCTTTCCCTTCGCCGGCTTTACCACCTTTCGTGGCAGGAGCCATAACGTTTGGTATAAGGTTTACTTCTCATTGTCTTCTTTCCCACCGGGCAAGGTGCATTCGGTGTCTAGCCGGTTCTAGGCCCCGTTCTCCTTTTGCCCATTCCCGGGGCCTAGCGCACATCGACCTTTCGACTGGAAGCAACTGAACGCAACAGTCGCTATCGTTAGAGGTTTGCCCCCTTTCCGCCCGCAAGAGGACTTCATCCAGGTAACAATAGATATAGGCACAGCTATGGATGTCCCTCTGTCTCGTAGTGACATCGATAGAGCGCATCCATGTGGGAAGGATCGAAAGGATTTGATAGTGAAGTTTACGAATTATACTGCAAGGTATAACTTCTACAAAAACAAGAAAAAGCTTCGTGGCACTAGACCTGATGTCAACATCACAGAGGACTTGACTCGAACGAGATTTGACATGCTCCGTCAGCTGCTGAGACTAAAAAAGGAAAAGATTGTTAGCAACGCGTGGTCAAATGATGGACGTTTGTTTGTTTGGAAGAACGCGTCCAAAATTTTGATTAAAGCTGAACTGCATGCATAAAACCAGGGCCTCGCACGTTTAAAAAAAACGCCCGCGCCACAGCGCGGGCAGTAACTGAAATAACCTGGGACATCCGCCATGTTTTAGTGGGACTCCAAACATGATAGAGTAGCGAAGCATGTAGGTGGCAGCACCTTATTTGCGTCCTGACCTGAAAATTTTGTTCACAAGTATTCCTCGCACCGAATGTTGACGTGTCATGGCCCTATTGTGATTTTCCTGTAACCTCGGCCATATGATCAAAAATCGACGATGAATTGACCATAGGCCTACATAGGCATTTACACCTTTGCGAAACCTGGGAACGACTTTACCCCAATACGCAATAACTTCGCCGAGAAAAAGGGCTCGAATAAACGCAGCGGACCGCTGGTCTAGTGGAAAACGCGCCGGTCTCCAAGCCAATACTTGGAGGTTCGAATCCGGATCCGGGCTCTTCCTTTTTTCATTCGAATATTTTTTCAGCATTTCGATTTCTGATATGTAGGCCCACAGGCTATACACTTATAGCGTTGATCACTTGCTGGTGGTCAGGACGCAAATAAGGTGCTGCCATCTACATGCTTGGGTACTGCCCGCGCTGTGGCGCGAGCATTTTTTAAAAACGTGCGAGGCCCTGATTTTACGCATGCAGTTCAGCTTTAAGACACAAGCGGACATTGACAATCTAAGGAAATAATTATGTATTTATGTCATCTTGCATTCATTTGTTTCTAACTTGATTCCTAGTATGTGGTCATACCATTTATTTAGTACGCATTTTTTGAAACTAGCTGAGACGGTCCCCCTGAGAAAGGGGATCGTACATACATGTACACTCCCACGCATCTCTGCTGACTGCACTAGTATGGTGTATGGTATGTTCATGTGCAAGGTGTGACCAGTACAAGGTTTTCTTTGCAGGATAATTCATGTTCAATGACCATGAAATCCTTTTAATTTTTGATTTGGCATATGATCACTTCTTCTGGTAGGGTTATAATCCTGAATTAACTTTGTGAATAGATTTTTCTTGTTAGTAAACATCAGCTGACTTGTAGGGTCTCCAGCCTTTTTTCCTTATACTTGCTAAGAAATTTAATTCTTCAGTTTCGTCTTTTTCTCTTGTTGAAGCGTTGTAATTCTCATTAGTTCATGAGTGGTAGTAGACATTTCTTTACTTTTTTCAAATTAGAAATTGTACTTTGTTTATTGTTTTTGTATGGATGCACTGGTGAATCTGATGTTCAAATAGAAAATATTGGTGTTCATAGAGGTAAAGAGAGCGACTTTCAGCATATATTTATTGGCATCATCAGTCAGGACTTTTCGCCCGATCGCCAGTTGTCGGTCAATTGAACTGCGCAGCTCGAAGGAATGGCGCGCATTTCAATCTACCAACTTGCAGTTCATCCATTGGCCGACAAGCATGCAGCCCATTTGGACTGCTAGCGGTTGTGGGTCGATTGGCCCATCAAACGTTTGATTCACGGACGGAAGCAGACGACAGAAACTGTCATTTTTGTGACTTAAGCGAAGTGGACGATGAAAATCATTTTATTTCAGCTGCGAATTTCTGCAGCAAGAAAGATATGAACTAGGCTGCTTTCCAAATTTATGATCTTAGTAAATTGTCCCAACAATCTCTCTGTCCTTGGAGGAATGGTTCCTCCCGGGTTCATAGATCTGTCAGATCTTTTCGACATGGAGAACCCCCTGCTCTCTTACCACCCTGGTAGCACATTTTATTTTGGTTCCCGATCCCCGATCTTGATGATCGGGAACCATATTTTTTGGGCCGTGTTGTCAGTGTGTGTGT
>NMRB01001170.1:0-33283 GCA_002633025.1 Notospermus geniculatus | reverse complement strand
TGCAAATTTGCTCAATTTCAGGAGAAAACTAATTAGAAGCCTGAACCTCCTCCTATAGGTTTAATCAAGGATGTCTGTGCCAGTTACGCGAAAAATCGCTCAAGGTCAGAGGTCAAGGTCACAGTTAACCAGCTCTAGAGTTGTAGGCCCCTAAACCCTTCACTTCCGATGGATATTAGCATAGGAAGGCGACTTGTGATCAAATAGGGATTGTTGTGACAGGTCCCATTTATCTTTCTCTTCTCTGCACCTGTAATTTCAGCATGCGCAGATACGTCATTAAATGCGCAGGACCGTTTTTTTGACAGTGTTGAAGGTACCGCCCCTCGATCGGATGATTTTCGGCCAATTGGCCGACGCCATATTTACACGCAGTTGTTCAATTGACCGACGCAGTTCGTTTGGACGGCAACTGGCAATCAAGCGATTGCTCCTGACTGATCATGTGGAGTCTTTTATCAAAGCTTGCTTTCTCTGTCAGAAATGTGGTCAATATATCACTTGTCTATAAAGTATGTCAGATACTGGGTTGTGTCCTGAGAATGTTGGAAATAGATTTTTTGTGTACCATTTGTAATATACCCTGTACTTTAATTGTTTTTCTTACGTCACAAGTATTGTTAGGTGATGTAGTGAATTTGTATTTTTTGTTAATTTTGCTTCTCTGTGGGGATGTTGAGATTAATCCTGGACCGGATAATTTTTCTTTGAACTTGACTCTGTATCATTTGAATGTTAGAAGTTTAAAGCCTAAAATTGAGCTGTGAGAGGCACAGGAATTACAACCTGATATCTTGGCTTTGACAGAAACCCATCTTGATGATAGGTTTTCAAATGAAGATTTGGCAATTAGTGGTTTCTAACGTAGAAACTGGTAATTACCAGGGGAAAACGTGCCTACAAAGCACATACGATACCGTTGTGGAAGTAAGCCTACCATTTTAAGCCCAGTTGTCATTTAACTGACGAAAAGATCCCATGTCGGGCCACTCGGATCAGAATAGGAGCAGTCAGCCGCGCATATTGCTAATAGATGGCAGCACAGTCTTAGCGGACCAAATGTACAGGAAATCTATTATGATCGCTGCTCGATCGATAATGACTGGGTCCGCTAAATGCATTGAATTTGGCCCTAGTGACTCCTAGTGGTCAACTCGCTGACAGCTCCTACTGACGGCCCTCCTCTACAAGGAATATGCATAACATGACGGGCACAAATGGTTGCCACATTCCTGAATTTCAGTAATAGGTAAGATTTTCCGGCAAGACGGCAACAACAAAATCAATCGCAGGAAAATGACTTAACCAATAAGACTGACTTCCCACATTCTTTTTATTCAGGTCGAAAACGACGAAATAAAGGCAAACGTTACCATCCTTGGGACAACAGCAACCAAAGCACTCCTGAAGCCAGAAGGACTGAAAGATGCCATTCTGTTTACAACAACAGAATACATAATCAGCAAACTACAGCCAGCAACGCAGGCCATAATAATGTTCATGGACTCCACTAAGGAAATTGTTCAGGTGAGTTGTTGATCATCGTTAATAGTTTACGCAGTGAATGTCCTGGTAGTGGTGGTCGTAGCCGGACATTAGGGAGGTTTCGCCAACGCCCGGTTAGGCCCTACGACGGCGTTTATTGTGGGTATGCCCAAACAATAAACGTCATCGTATGGCCTAACCGGGCGCTTGCGAAACCTCCCTATTGTTGCGTAAAACCAACATCAGATTGCGCGGCCCGGCTGGAATAGGCGCAACTATAAAATTGCGACGCGACCGTTGCATCGCGATACTACTAGTATAGTAGGTGATTTTTTTTACACAGTGGTTTGAGCCATATTCCACAATTCCACATTGCAAATACTATTCAAATTCCACCCAAGAAACCATATACTGTCATAACCTCCGCCCATTTCTTACAGGTTATTAGTACCGACAACGACCCCTCCGATGAGGAATCGGAGGCGGACATTTTCCAGCCAGAGTGATGGGATCTTTTCATGACGGACATAACCGGTTGTTGGAATTCTTTCTCGTTGGCAAGTCGCCTGAACAATGCCTTACTGTTACCGATTTCTACATCTTGTACACATGGATATTACCATTTCTTATGGTATGTTTTGGTAAGGCGTATGATGCCTTCCTGTTAACGAACTTTTTCTCGAATTCGCCAGGTGTCTAAAATGTTTGTAGGGTGATACCGTTATCACAGTGATTCTTAATTTGTAGGGCCTCGCAAGTATGATGTGGTGGTAACTTGTTGTTGTCGCTGAATTGTTGTAGCAGAATTACTTAATCTTACTCTTACTCTAAGGCCTGACGAGTATGATGTGGTGATTGATACCATCCTGTTGGTGTTCTTGGTGTTGTTGGTTTTTTGTCACTGAATTGTTGTAGCTGAGTTACTTGACGCAAGGGCCCAACGCGCCGCGTAGCGGTCAACAGCGAAGCTAGCCAAAGACTTGTCACGGGTCAGACAATAGAACTGGACTCATAGGAAATATGCACCTAATGTTCAGATGGAATATACCGGACGGTTGGTTCACGTTTTTAGTGGCTGTGAACGTAGATGGATACATTATGTAGCGATATACCGACAGATTTGCTGGGGACTTGCTCTGTGGTTGTTGTGAAATGCGATTTTTGTAAGATTATTCTGATTTGTGACGTCATTTTCTATCATCATAAAAATATGTTGAGTAGCTGGGATATATTTATAAACATTTATTCAGCAGCCACTATCATGACGTGGCCGGCTGGCTCATCGGTAGAGCGTCCGGCTATGAATCTGGGGCGCCGGGTTCGAGCCTTGCGATAGGCGATTTTTTCGCGTGTCTGTTTCTCTGTTTATTTTTTTGCTGAACACTTTTAGTCGCAGGACGAATATCTCCCCAACCCTTCCCTTTCCCTACATATCTGCATTTGCTTGTAAATACTTATAACCACAGATCCCTGTCAGTTGTCCTGCATTCAGAGAGACTTTTCACTAAAGTCTCTCTGAATGCAGGGGCAGCTGACGACCATCGACATTCCCCTCCCAGTCACCAAAAATATCAACACCCCAACTAACGTTCAAGACTACTGGGTGTGAATTAATCACTTGGGAGAATAAACAATCCTCTAACCAAAGTGTTATCTCGGTATATTTATTTAGTGACTCGACTACCAATAGATCGACCTGGGGTCGTATGCATAAAACATCTTAAGTGTGAGATTTCCCTTATCTTTTGTTTGGCACAATGGTTTAAGGGCAATTTTACACTTAAGATGTTTTATGCATACTGCCCCTGCGTACCAAACTTGTAATAAGCCTATGACTTTACGTCATATGTAAACATCGTGTCGCCCCTCGGTCTCCTCCCTACGAGGCGATTTCAAACACCTGATCTGACACTTCGAGACGTTATCCTTGATCCTTGATCAAGGTTATTCTTCGGGTTTTAGTTGCTCCCTTTTTCCAATTTCCTTTTTTCCAAATTGCCTATCCTCATCGGACACAAGATATACTGCATCGGTAACGTCATTTTTACAATAGGGCCAAGTGTTGACATGATTCGGCCCACAACTCGCCGTCCTCTCTACGTGTATAGCTGCGTTGATGGAACATACAGCTACTATCACTTAACGCCCTCGTCTTGCATCAACGGATTCATATTCAAAGAACCACGCCCTCATTTCTCAATGGTACCGATGTGACAGGAATCGGCGTCCTAGGAATTATTGGAACTCTCACACGCAGAGCACTAAAACTATGTGCACCCAAGTACTTAGATGGTGAACTGGAACACATCCAACGTTCGTTCACAGACATGAACGGCTACCCCAGAAACATAGTCCAAAAAACCATTCAAAGGACAGTCAGCAAGTACAAAACCAAGGAGAGTGCAGCCAAAAGTGGAATAAACACCAGATCCCCAATCATTATCTCACTCCCATTCATTGGCAATGCATCATATAAGATCAAGAGACTCATTCAAAATCTCGCCAGCATTGATGTAGCATTTACTAAACAAGACACGCTCAAGACCCACTTACAAGCCAATGGGAAAAAACCATCTTCAGCACCACAGCAACCAAGAGGTGTTGTGTACAAACTTAACTGCTCATGTAATCAAAGTTACATTGGGGAAACAAGCAGACCACTATCAAAACGACTGGTGGAACACCAAAAGGACTCCAAGTCAGCAGCCCATGAACATGTGACAGAAAACAAAGGACATGTTATCAACTGGGAAGGTGTTGAAATCCTCAATAGGAGCTTAGAGAGAGATTACAAACGCAAACTCACAGAAGCAATTCAAATCAAAAGGCATAGTCCAGGAATTAACAGAGACAATGGTCTATTCATTCCCAGTGCATATGACTGTTTGATCAAGTGATATTCCAATCCAAACTCAGAGAACTGTTGTCCTGTATGAAACATTTAGTGTGTCATTCAGCCACCTGAAGACGACCAGGGAACACTGGTAGAAACGTTGTGCATATCATACTGTGTAAAGAAGGAGTACCAAAAAACTTTGTGTAGTGTAATTTTCAAACCCTTCTTAACAATGCCATTCAAGGAAATTACCGGTACAATTGATCCCTCCCAAAATCAATCCATACTGCACTTGGCAAAGAACTTGCCACGAAAGTGATCTGACTTTTATACCATTTATCCTAGGCCTCCTTTTGTGGGCCTAGTTTGTGGACTTAGAAAATTACCACCAAATACCAATAAACTGTGAACTTCCTGCATATTGCCTTAGAGAAAGTCAACAACTCAACCCCACAATGTACAGGATCAGTGCTAGAAATCTAGCATTGGCCCTGCTGGTTCAATAACAAGTTGTACCTTGGCTGATGAAATCTCAACCCCAATCTCTGTACATTTTTCCTGTACATTGTGGGGTTGAGTTGTTGACTTTCTCTAAGACAATATATTCCTCATGACGGCATTCATCCATGAGTATCTACAAGGTGTGTCTCATTATCTCACCACCAGGATCACACATGTGATTTCAAAGTTGGTTTTGGGTCTTAGTATTAGTTTTGGTCTTAATTTCTACCCCTAAATCCATGGGTCTGGATTAAGACTAATGCCAAGAATAAAACCAGGTATTGGTGTAAAACTAAGACTTGGCATTAGTCTTAGTTATCTCTTAAACTTGGTTTAAAGATAAAACTAGATATTGGTGCAAAACTAAGTTTTACCCTAGGACTTGAACTGAAACTAAGAGGATGTCTTAGACATCGGGTAAAACTAACACCAAATTAAAACCCATGTTGTTGTCGTTTATTCTAAAGTCTATATCCTCTTCGGGTTTGCCGGGAGCAGAATTAGCAGGCGACAATTTCATGAGTTCGACATATATGAGCAGATTTCTTGATTTATATAGCGTAAATTTTGCACTTCAATCATTTTCGTTTGTTATCAACGTGGTCAAATACCAAAAACATCAAAATTAGAACAAACAACATGCTTGATAAAACTTTAACATTAAAACCAACTTTGAAATCTGCTCGGTCTTAAGGCATTAGTCTCATTGGTAATAGAAAATGCACTACAAATCTTCATAAAATAAAACCAAGCTGGGCTTAAGACCACACCTTGGTTTTCCAGCTGGCATTAGGCTGGAACTAAAACCTACTTTGAAATCTGATAAGCCTAAAACCTGGTTTCAAAACTAAAAACAGACATGATTTCATTTTTGGTTTCTTGGGGAGTTTTAGTTTTAGTGGCAGCATTAGTCTGAAACTTGGTTGAAAACTGAAACTAAAATTTGGTCTTATAGTCCAGTCAAAATACTGAAAGACCCATAAAAAATTGCAACAAAAGTTTTTTCGGTGGTTTTCGGTAGTATTCACCATGGTGAATAACATATTAAAAATCGGCCAAAATTGGACAACAGGAAATGTGGAAAAACTCGGTTTCCATGGCAACCGATGTTAAAAATCCCTGTTTTTGTGAAATGCTGTTTAATCATGCCATGAAAATCGTATTTTTTGGTTGAAGTGTCTAGTCATATGTTATCATACGTTAGCAAGCGTCTTGGCATGTTGTCATGGTGATAAAAGGTCAAGGTCACGTAGAAAGGTCGAGGCAACTCACGATTTGTGAAAATCGATGCTTTCGGAGTACTAGTAGTCCGCATCCTTTTATGTCGTTCTGCGGAAACATTGTGTTAGAGCAAATCTGAACCCAGGTTTAGCACCCCTTGGTTCCCAGGTTTCAGAAAAGTCATGTTGCCAAAAAATATTTTGCTGGCAACAACCGCTAGGGCGTTTTGAATTTTGGGAACTGACTTCATCATTGGACGCCGATGGACGCAACGACTGAGCTTTGTACAGGAGAATGGG
This sequence comes from Notospermus geniculatus, assembly GCA_002633025.1. NCBI lineage: Eukaryota > Metazoa > Nemertea > Pilidiophora > Heteronemertea > Lineidae > Notospermus > Notospermus geniculatus. The sequence continues at coordinate 26,941 of NMRB01001170.1, read as the reverse complement.
GGACGATGTACAGCTAACTTTTGAACGGTTGGATTTACACCGCATAAATGTATTACCAATAGATACAAATATGGTGCCTCGGAATAAAACAAGCATGTTCTTAACTGTTTTTAGTTGTTATGTAATAAGAGATGACGTTTTTTATATAAATTAACAGAAAAATGGGTGAAAATATAAGAAAAAGTCATTTCCAGTTACGTAGCTGCTTAAAAATTCCAAAGGATAGGCTTATTTGATTCCGAGGTACTATGTTTCTATCTGTTGGTAATGCATTTATGGGGTGTAAATGCAACCGTTCAAAAGTTAGCTGTACATCGTCTCCCATTCACCTGTACAAAGCTCAGTCGTTGCGTTCAACTGACGTCCAATGAGGAAGCCAGTTACCCAATATTCAAAACGCCCTAGCGGCTGTTGCGGGCAAAAGTTTTTTTGACAACATGACTTTTCTGAAACCTTGGTACCCAAGGGTCCTAAACCTGGGTTCAGATTTGCTCTATAACACGATGTTTCCGCAGAACGACATGAGGATGTGGACTAAAAGATGGAAGAAACCTAACGTGAAACTGAGAACTCTATAAACATTCAGTCTATCATCTACGACTACGGCTGCCATATTCGCTTTAAATTGGCCTATTATAGGGCTAGCTATTAAATTTCCACCTCATTTTTTTCTGACAGCAATATATTGTCTGATTTCTACTTCGGAATCCCGTCGCAAACACTGCGATATCATCTTAACAGTTGTCGCGCCTGATCAAATATGAAAGAAATCACCGCAAAAAGACCACGTCAAAAACTGAGGTGGTTGTGCAGCCTCACGTAGGACAACAATCATATGTGACGTCATAACGCAACAATGCGCTAGAGTGGACAAACCAGCTGACGATCACGGACATTTTGAATTTAAATGATCCATTTTTCGTCCCTTTAAACCGTGCAATTTATGAAAAAGAAGAAATCTTCCAAAGCAAAGCAATATTGGGCTTGCTTGCACCGTTACCATGGCAACCACATTTTAAAAAGAGAGTTCCCTTTACGCAAAAAGAGTGGACACATTTTTCTCCATTATTCAGGTGCAGTTGAAGATCAGCGTGATTAAATCCCGTTCGTTAATCAAATTGATGTTTGTTTTCTGTTTTTCTTCTCAATCAATAAAAAAAACATTGTTACTATGGATACCGCTAATTGTTACCAGCATCTTACTTCAATTTACGTTCTGTCAACATATTGTAACCTTCTTAACCGCACCCTTCTCCTGATATGTAAATAACCTTGATCATTCTTATAGTACTGCCGGAATAACAACTTTAGTCGAACTCTCCATTATTTTCTATCGGCATTTTCATCGAAAAATCTTCCAAACCGTAACCATGGCAACGCAGTGTTTTCAATCCACATCTGTTTTGCCTTACAATATCACTTATGAGTCACTCAATATCCCAAGCGAATTTGGTCAAAATTACTCAAAAGTTTACACCGGTATGAACGAAAAAGCATTTGCACTGATTTCATTTTCGAAATTATCGCAAAAATGGTATGGTTACTATGGTAATGGTTTTGACTGATTTCCGGAAGTCCGATTTTGGCCGATTTTGAATATGTTGTTCTCCACATCTAATAATACAAGAAAACGCAAAAAAACTTTTGTTGCAATTTTTTAAGGGCTCGGCCATTTTTTTCCCTATTTTGACTGGACTATAGTTTGAAACCAGCCTAATGCTAAAACCAACAAAAAACTTACTTTGAAATGAGATAAGACGGCAATACATAGTTTTAGACTGAAAGCAAACGTGATTTCAATCTTGGTTTGGCCATGGGTTTCAGTCTTACACTTAGTTTTAAAACCAAATCTAAAAACCAACTTTGAAATCACCCATAATTGGATCTTTCTATCATAATAGTATTGAAGCTGGTGCACAGCAGGGCCAAGAGTGTTGAATTGGCACAATATCACACGTTTTGTAAATGAACTAGTCGCATCCACAGTTTTACTTTAAGTATGAGATTTCAACTTTACACTTGTACATGTAATTCGTTCTTCTGGTGCATTTTCCCAGGTGAGCACATGGTCTATGGATCATCCAGTTCGGTTTCATCAGGTGAAACTGACTATTTTCACAGAATGGATGGAGAACATGGTGCATTTGACATGTTTGAAGTCATCGAACACATCTATTGCTTGTTCTCCTGTCTTAGTGTCTGTAAAATGAAGAACATTGACATTTTATTTATTTCTGAACAGTGCTGAAATGGTTAATAGGCCTACAAGTAAGAAATTAATAAGTTATTTAAGTACTGTATTATTGTGAAAATGTGATAATGAACCGGTGGTTTATACTCGAGTTTATTGTATTTACATACCGGTACTGTGAGAATGTAATAACAACCATTCTCTTTGTGATAACAACTTACTAGTCTCTGTACATACATATTTTTGAAGAAAGTGAGAAACACTTTCTATGTGATAACAACTGGTCTTTACATACATATTTGTGATAACAACTAGTCTCTGTACACACATACTTGTGATGAAAGTAAGAATGTGATAACACACTCTTTGTATAAGCCTGCAGCACATGTCACCACTTTCGTTGCTCATAGTCATACAGGCAATTTTCGTGGTCGCCACAAAAATGGCCAAGTGTGCTGTGGCCGGTAACGACCACTCACCACGCAAATTATGTGGTGACCACGAGTTGCCACAAGTACCCGAAAATCAAACATGAAAATATGTCTGCTGTAATCTAGCAACCGCCACAAAAATTGCCGACCACGAAAATGCCATTTAATGGTGACGTGTGCTGCAGGCTATAGAGCAACTCGTCTCTGTACGTGTACATACATATTAGTGAACAAAGTGAGAATGTGATAACAACATTCATTCTTTGTGATAGCAAGTCTCTACATACTATTTGTGATAACTTGTGTATTGTGAGAATGTGTAACAAACCCTTTCTTTGTGATAACAACTTTTCTCTTTACATACATACTGTATCTGCTCAGTTCTAACTACAGATATTAGCTATGTATAGATTAGCGGACAACTATTTTCACCATGTGACTGAGGTAATCAGACATGTATTGATCTAGTCTGGTTCCCTGACCTGCTGTATGGTGGCGCTGACTGATGGTGCGATACAGAGGTCAGGCAGGCGCCGCGTAAAATTATCAGAATCCTGACAAAATCAGTAGGTCACGTGATTTCGGTACATTGGCCATCAAGCCGGTTGTGCAGCGTAAAGCGGTTTTGACCCTTCAATTTCGGATTTTTCTCTCTTGCGACACCTAGAGGCTGACGCAGAGGCAAAGCTGATACTGGTACACCTAAAACATACAGAACACCCGGCATTTTGACAGTATTGACGCGGCGCCTGCCTGACCTCTGTATCGCACCATCAGTTAGCGCCACCATACGGCAGGTCAAGGAACCAGACTAGTATTGATCATCATAATTAGTTTGAATCTGATCATTGGTTATTGTGTACCACAGTCACATTGTGAAAAATTTGGTCCGCTGATCAGCGAATATTTAATGAACTGTCGTTAATGCGAAAACAGTAATATATAGCCTGTTGCTACAAAGATATAGAAAGAAATTATTATACCATCTCTGGTTGACTCACTAATTTTCCATTAAAATAGGTCCCACAAACTCTCCAACATTGCTCTGGATCTACTGACAAGACAATATCAAACATAGAAATGGACTTCCCATAATGAAGAAACAATGGAGCTGCTAAAAGGACCTTGTCAAAAGTTCTGACTAAAAGGAAGGACCTGACTTGCATGAATTTTCTGTGTTGACAGCAGTCAAATTCACATCGCTTCTAATCAAACCTAAATTCTTCGAGTAGCATTTGTAGCATCTTGCAGAGTTAATGCTTATAATTATGACTAAAGTCCTATTTTTACATGATAATAAGTACATTGTAATACAATGTGGCACAAAAAGAGTGAATAAGACTTTTTGTGGGGCCTATTTAATGGGAAATGAATAGAAATACAGAAGTGGTGTAATAATTTTTTTCCAGCGCTGTATATGTGTGGTAACTGAACAATAATTTACGACTATCCTTTTTATTGTAACTCCCATTTTTGCTGCTCAAATACATTGATTGCGATTCATTCTGACCTTTTGTTAATTTGTTGATGGCTTCAGAGGAGATTGTAGAAGGAAACGATGGTGTTTGACCTGCTATAACCAAAGTCGATGCGTATCACAACAGGTCATCATTGGTTACAACTTTTAAGTCTGTTCCACTTTCTCAGAAATACAATCCATAGTTGAAAAAGACATGCTTCTCTAAAAGAGCAGGATAGAAATACTTCTCATAGAAAACATTTCAATTGTTGACCATTGCATTGATGAAGTCTTCATCTCTGGCAATATCTACAACAACAAAATCCTTCCGAGTATACACACAGAAATGACACAAATCCCTTTCAGAACAAAAGAGCTGACCTTGCACTTGGTAATAATAATCTGATGTTTTTTTCAACTCGAGTCCACTGTCCCCAGTTGTGAGATATGGCACCGTCAGTGGAGTTATTTCTTTGTCCTTTGCAGCATATGGGTGGGTCAAAGTATATAAAACCGCTGTTCCCAATTACGCAACTGGTTAAAAACTACAAAAACATGCTCATGTGATTAAGAGGCACCAAGTTTCTTTCTGTTGGTAATACATTTATGGGGTGTAAATCTAACCGTTCAAAGGTTAGCTGTACATCGGGTCTTATTCTCCTGTACAGAGTTCAGTTCTTGGGTCCAATGGTAAAGTCAGTTACTTGACCTCTGACCTTGAAATTTGACCTTCAGGGCCCGGTTGCACGAAACTCACGACAGCGCTATCTTGGTGTTAGCGCTATCTTCATGTTAGATGACGTAAAAATCCATTGTTCTTTTACATCAAGAGGTCAAAATCGCCTTGGCCAACGGGTGATTCTGAAAGACAATATCATAGTCATACTTACCTACCCATTGGAACAACTTTAACATCCAATGCCATCAAAAGTTTTATTAGAGGTTTTGGCTGGCTGATTCTAAAACTACATATTCAACTATCTTATATTCAATAAAAAAATCTTCTATAGACCGCATTCCACGGTTCAGTCAAAAAACAGGGTTTCGCTGCCGGACTAAAATACATTTGAATCAGGAAACTCCACGCAAAGACGTCGCGTCATGACGTCGTTGATGCAGTGATGGTCGCGTCATGACGTCATTGGTGCAGTGACGGTCGCGTGCCCAGAGAGATGAGAAAAGAGTAAACGACAAGGGCGAAGGAGAAAAGCAGATATTAACACAATTTATTAGTTAACAGTACATGTATAATGTTGGATAACCTTTCAGCAAGTTAAGGAGCACTGTGTCTATTAGTTAACAGTATAATGACATTTATCATATACCAAGGCTCCGTGAGATCCGAGCAAGTCGTACTTAAAGTGACAATTTTTGCCGAAAAAAAAGTCAAATTTGAGCAGGACAATCCTGATGCATTACTTGTCATCAAAAGAATATTCTTGGCCGTTTTCATCTCAATCTGTCAACTATTACGCAAAATACACGTGTGTTCCGGACTTTCCATTGTTGGCGCCGATGAACAGCAGAACATTTCAACCGACAAAAACACATCCAAACTCGGTGCGACGAACAGGAATCATCACTTACATTTTGATAGTGTTCCTCAGCCTCCTGGCAGGAAAAAAATGTCAACTCAATGTTCATTATATGAAATAAACACGAAATTGCTGAGAGGGTGATCCGAGATTCCCAAGAATTCCATTGTTTTTAGACGAAAAATACTTTCGCACTACTTTTTCCTCTGTAGTGGATCGAGGTAGGCCTATGACGTCAGACAATCGGGATTATNCGGTGCGTTATTCCAAAATGTTGGAGAAACATTGTCACAAAGAAGCTTGTACCGTACGTCAGTGACGTCTAACTGGTGTATGGATCCGTGGCGGCTACAACAACGTTATACAACAACGTTATCCTGTAGATCAAATCTACGCAAGGATTTGAAAATCTGGAAAACTTGAAACAAGGGATGATCTTCTCTTTGTCTGCTACAGTGACAACACGCAGAAGGATGAACGATATGTCTGATATCCGTTTCTGATACCAGCAGATACATCGTCACTGCCTCCCTAGCCTATATTGATTGGAGCCATATATGTGTGGTAGGCATACTACCGAACATAATAAAAAATTATTTCAGTAATGTTGCGAAATCTCAATTATCGTATCGTATGTTTAATTGGAACAGAAGAGTACAATTACATTAGAGTAATTCAACAGGAACGTTCTTGATATGGTTGGTGCAAAACGTATGAAGCACGGACATGCTAAAAGCCTAGTTCACACTGCTGGCGCGGTGCGATCTGAACAAAGGATTAAAGCCTTCTTACCGCATCGCGTCGCAACGCAAGTGTGAACAGGCTGAAGGCCTGCTTTCCATTGGAGCGTTTCCGTGCGCGGAAAGCATTGTTATTTTCCGCGCCGTGATCATCGACGCGGAAAATAACAATGCTTTCGAGCGCTTCCGCGCGCGGAAACGCTCCAACGGAAAGCAGGCCTAAAGGCCCGTTTCCACAGAAGCGGTAGCGTGAGCGTTTTGACGCTTCGCCCATTGTTTGGAAGCAGAGCGGCGGAAAATAACAAAAGATTTGACGCATCACGCAGCGTGAAACGCGTCTGTGGAAACGAGCCTTTAAGGCCTGAACCCACTGTCGCGTTTTCCCGCCGCGGTTTCATCACCGCCCGACAAATTCTTTGTTATATTCTAGGTCCGCTGCCTTTTAACAAAGCATTTTCTGCCGCTGCGTTTTCCCGCTGCGCGAAAACGCGTCAGTGGGTTGAGGCCTTGACAGTGGAAACAATCAGGCGCGAAAAATTTCGCATCGCACCGCGCCTGCAGTGTGAACAAGGTTTTAGCGCCACAGACCTAGGTTCGCGACCGTGATGCCATCCGGCGTGTCAGTGCATCATCAGTGTGGTGACTCAAATCTGAGGATACGCATTGTAAGAGCTTCCTGTCTAGCAGACGACACATTTTAGCTTACTAAATAGGCATCGACCCCAAATTAAATTCATAGATAGTTGAAGCTGATATTGTAATACAGGTATATGACCAATAATTGACCCGTAATATGCGATAACACCACGTATTTTATTACAAATTTGGCCTTGCTAGCTTCACGCATGAATCCACATCACTGACAGTTTCCACACAGGAGCACAGTTCCATGTTGCTTTTAAACATTAATCACTTGGACCTACAGCTCCTCTAGATACTTAACAGCTATCTGAATACCAAAAACATGATAAACTCACTTTTTAGGCCTCAATTATTTGAACTGTGATCAATCAAAACTGGTACCACAGAATTTACATGTGGTATTCTGGCAAGGTAGCTTACCAACCGAAGTCTCTTCAGTAAAAAGGTGAAAAGTTATCCTGCATTTTTAAAAAAAATATTTAGGGTGGCTCAATGTGAACGTGTGTTCAATGTGCCCCGGTCTCCCCTACTCCACTCTGAATGTCCTTTCAACACAAAATCATTAGATATAATTGAGAAAAGCTTGTTTTTCAAAACGATAAAAAGTTGTCAGCCGCCATGTCCTGCTTGGTCAATGATTGGTCAATTGGGAAAGTTGACCAATCAGCGTTCATCGTACATAGAGGCTGTAGGAAAGATGGCTTAGCTGTTCATCAGATATTCACTGCTTCTTTAAGCCTATTTATTAATTGCACCGCCGTGATACTCTATTTCCTGATGTAAGGTTAATTTTATAACATGGCCACCGAAAATACATTTCTTCCGGTAATACCCACTGATTGTAGAATGTAACTTCCATTACATAGGCCTACCTTTGAATCACGTGGCGTGGTAGGGCTTTGACTCACAAGCGTCCAGAAGTTCATTTACTGGCACGAAGAAGGATGGATGGTGAACGATATTTTACAGTGTGAACCGCTGGAAATTTATCAGAGTCATGGGGTATGTGAGACCCAATTATACAATATTTAGATGATGCCGATTGTCAATTTTGAACCGTAGGTCAGTAAATACAAACTGTGGTTACACGCCATAAATCCCCGTGCTTACCCCGGGGATTTTGCGGTTACACCTATAAATCACCGAGTCTAATAGACCCGTGTCTGAAATCCCCGTGCTTATTAGCCCCAGCGAGCTCGAAGGGGATACGCGTCGTGAACTAATCGCAAACTGATCGTAAACTCGTCGTATTAAGTCGGTGGATCACCCGCATAAACTCGTACAGGCCTATGTGTCTCAGCAGTATGATCTGGCATGGCATCACGAGTAGGGCCTAAATCTGTGGCGGTGGTCCGATCCAGCATCTTCTCAAAACAATTGTTCGTGCGTCGTTACGAAATTTGCGTCCACCGCCGAGAAAATAAAGGTAAAAATTGACAGCAAAATTAAGAAGCCAAACCTCGGTCACAATCCAGTACTCAAACCAGAATCGTGCGGCCCAGTACGTGTCCCTGACATCATAGAGTGCAGCTGCAACAGCCTCCCAGACACGTTTCGGAAAGGAACAAAAGAAAAATGCTGTCGATGTGAGAAAAAGCATTTTTGTTAGATTTGATCCTTGCGCCTGCTCTTTGTCATCGCCTGACCTAAGATTCTTTCTTTCCTCGGCGGCTCGACGAACCTTGAGCAGGATTAATGCGTTTGAAACCGTCAAGATGACGAATGGAATTATAGTACCAAACATGAGGAGGTATGTGGAAAATACCGTCACGGCCCAACTTAGATGAGGAGGAAGTTCTCGGAGAATAAGACCGTTAGGAGGGTCTGGTAGCTTGTACATGTGAAAGTCCTGGCTTTGAACAATGCATTCGAATATGAACGTTACTGTCGTGATCTTGGCGGCCCTTGATGCCGTGCAAATGGTCGCTGCCTTCATCGGGAAGGTCACTGCGATGGCGCGGTCTATGCTCATCTCGGCCAGGAAGAGGCCCGAGCTGATGGCGAATACGTTGCTACCAAATGCAAGGAAGCTGCCACGGCAACAAAAGTTATAGACACCTTGCGAAAGTCGGCCATTTTTTCCCAGAGGATAACAAACACTGAATGTACAGTGAATGTACACCACTGATGTACAGCATGTTTTAAAATATGCAACAACATAAAAACTTGCCTTCAAAATGTCTCTGTAACATAACCATCCAGGCCAACATTAATATGCACTGAGCCTTGGCTTACTTTTCGTAAAATAGTAATTCAGAAAAGAAAAACAGACTTTTGTTGCTTACACAACCTTGGGTCCAGGTTTATGAATCATCGTGTTTCACACTGTGGGATAGGAGCCTGGAAACCTGGAGCTGAGGTTTGTCCTAAACGGCATGATAAAAGTCTTTTAAAATCTTTTGTGTGAAATATCTTCACAAATTTCGGCCTGGGCACATTGCATCACATATGTAGCATTGCTGAGCAGGTGTTCATTTTGGAACTTTTCATAGATGTTTTGTGTAATTGCAGATTAGTTTAAAACATGCTGTGCATCAATGGTGTACATTCACTGTACATCCAGTGTTTGTTATTACCCTCTGGGAAAAAATGGCCGACTTTCGCAAGGTGTCTATTATAAGAGATAAATTTTGGCTACAAAGTCATTCGCTCCGACTGCCCGTGTAAGGAAGATGACTGTAACTTGTCATAGAATGTTCCTGGCACGTCCAGTGACGGCCTACGGCAGTCACTGGAAGCACCAGGAACATTCAAGACAAGTATAAAGAGTGTCTTTATACCGGTGTCATATCTGTCAGTGTTTCCGCATGTCAGTGTTTCCCCTTATTGTTTGGGAAAGGCTGGCATGAGGTAGATCGTCACATTTCTCTGTGTATCCCCTATACATGTAGTCAAGTCTGTTTGATCAAGTGATATTGCAATCCAAACTCATAGCACTGTTGTCCCGTGTAAAAACATTTGTGTCATTCAGTCACCTGAAGACGACTAGGGAACACTGGTAACGTTGTGATATACTCTAGATTCGTTCTTCTAAGGTCACTTCAGATATTCATGCTGTAGCTTGCCTAGCCCACAATATAGTCAATACAAAGAATTTACAGTGAAACCCCTCTAAGTGGACCACGCGTGGGACCGGGTCAGCTTGGTCCACATAGAGGGGTGGTCCACATAAAGGGGGTTGGCATTTTCGAAATATTGGAGTCCTACATTGGCAATGTAAGAACTACAAGACTCTAGTTTCAATGTTGTTCAATGTTGATTAGCTTGACTGAGCTTTGTTTAGCTTACACTTAAGCTGATACATCGCTTATTTCTTGAGTTATTGAGCTGAAACCAAATGTTGGCGACAGACATTCAGAGAAACGCAGTAAAACCAATGAAGACCGCCATCTGGGAGGTGGTGGCGGTCTTAATTAATACCTACCTAATAAATGGCAAACTTGCCTTCATCTCTTCCCCAGCAAAGGTGAAAACCAAAAACGCCCAACGTAGACCGACTATGAGGAGAAATCCCGTGTCGACGAGAGCTAAGGCAGCCATGTAGATACATGTGCTGACTTTTCGGTTGTGCTTCATAAGCGTGACAAGAAGTGCCATAATGTTCCCTGGTACACCAAAAATGAGGATGAGTAGGGACCAGCACTTGTCGAAGTACTCCATCGATAGGTACATCCATTCATTACGATCTCTTGCCTTAGGAGCAAAATGCCGTTCGTACCTCGATCTGCGGCGCAAATCGAGGTATAATTAACGGCGGATTAGTGGGTATGCAGGGTCCGTCGGATGGGACTAAAAGCCGTGGTCCCTTGTACCTGAGTGTCTATGCCAGGGCAAGTAAAAGACCCCACACAGGTGGACGGTAGCCTGTCGTGGACTCCATACCTCCGGCAAAAATCCAACAGGGTTACGACGCCGGTAGTGATGATATGATATGATATGATATATATATAATAACAAACAGTGAATGTACAGTGAATGTACACCACTGATGTACAGCATGTTTTAAAATATGCAATAACATAAAAACTTGCCTTCAAAATGTCTCTGTAACATAACCATCCATCAGTAAACATTAATATGCACTGAGAGCCTTGGCTTACTTTTCGTAAAATAGTAATTCAGAAAAGAAAAACAGACTTTTGTTGCTTACACAACCTTGGGTCCAGGTTTATGAATCATGTTTCACACTGTGGGATAGGAGCCTGGAAACCTGGAGCTGAGGTTTGTCCTAAACGGCATGATAAAAGTCTTTTAAAATCTTTTGTGTGAAATATCTTCACAAATTTCGGCCTGGGCACATTGCATCACATATATGTAGCATTGCTGAGCAGGTGTTCATTTTGGAACTTTTCATAGATGTTTTGTGTAATTGCAGATTACTTTAAAACATGCTGTGCATCAATGGTGTACATTCACTGTACATTCAGTGTTTGTTATCACCCTCTGGGAAAAAATGGCCGACTTTCGCAAGGTGTCTGTTATAAGAGATAAATTTTGACTACAAAGTCATTCGCTCCGACTGCCCGTGTAAGGAAGATGACTGTAACTTGTCATAGAATGTTCCTGGCACGTCCAGTGACGGCCTACAACAGTCACTGGAAGCACCAGGAACATTCAAGACAAGTATAAAGAGTGTCTTTATACCGGTGTCATATCTGTCAGTGTTTCCGCATGTCAGTGTTTCCCCTTATTGTTTGGGAAAGGCTGGCGGGTAGATCGTCACATTTCTCTGTCATTGACGTCATAATTCGCACGTCAGCCATGTTGAACGTCATTTTGAAGCTACGAATGCGTTGGACGTGACGTCCAACATGGCGGCATCTCGTCGCGGCAGTGACGTCACAATCGTCGCTGCACTGCCTAGAGGCTATGCACTGACGTCATCAATGGGTATGACGCCACGTGTTGGATGGAAAATGGACGGAGCACGTGGTCAGATGCACTGCGTCAGCATGTCACAACGTTCCATCCGGTCACGCACCTGTAATGCGTGGCCAATGCATTTACCATTAGAAATGGCGAGATGCCTGTGCTCGTAGATTTGTCCCAGAGTTTCGTTGGAAGGAACCGTTCGGACACAACGTACCCCTAGCCTAATGCTTCAAACCGTAAAGTTTTCGTTGTGTGTTGACCATGATAATTTCAGGGTTTGGGGGTGCTGAAAATATGAGGGGTAATTTCGCACGATATTTCAATGCAGCCACTCCTTATCGGCGTAGTAATACACTTAGCCCACTGGAAAACAGGCTTATGATACCATCACTATCAAACTTTCCCAAAAGTTGAAAATTATTTTTCTCTTAATTATTTCTGTGTCAAACAGAATATTTAAGTGCCTTTTACTCGATATTATCTATGATAAATGGAGAAAACTGGGTTTTTAAAGATCTACTTTTACATGTAACCCCGCGCTGATTGGTCAATTCCTGGCACGTGACCATCCAACATGGCGTCACCTCGCTGATGACGTCACGTGCATAGCCTCTATACATGTAGTCAAGTCTGTTTGATCAAGTGATATTGCAATCCAAACTCATAGCACTGTTGTCCCGTGTAAAAACATTTGTGACATTCAGCCACCTGAAGACGACTAGGGAACACTGGTAGAAACGTTGTGATATATATACTCTAGATTCGTTCTTCGTTCTTCAGATATATAGAGGGGTGGTCCACATAAAGGGGGTTGGCATAGTCCTACATTGGCAATGTAAGAACTTTACAAGACTCTAGTTTCAATGTTGTTCAATGTTGATTAGCTTGACTGAGTTTTGTTTAGCTTACACTTAAAGCTGATACATCGCTTATTTCTTGAGTTATTGAGCTGAAACCAAATGTTGGCGACAGACATTCAGAGAAACGCAGTAAAACCAATGAAGACCGCCACCTGGGAGGTGGTGGCGGTCTTAATTAATACATGTACGTACCTACCTAATAAATGGCAAACTTGCCTTCATCTCTTCCCCAGCAAAGGTGAAAACCAAAAACGCCCAACGTAGGCCGACTATGAGGAGAAATCCCGTGTCGACAAGAGCTAAAGCAGCCATGTAGATACATGTGCTGACTTTTCGGTTGTGCTTCATAAGCGTGACAAGAAGTGCCATAATGTTCCCTGGTACACCAAAAATGAGGACGAGTAGGGACCAACACTTGTCGAAGTACTCCATCGATAGGTACATCCATTCAAGAGAACTGTCTCGTGACGTGACAGGTGGTGTGGTGTCGTTGAAGTAGGGACCTACCATCGCAGGTTTCAACTCGAGGAAAGTTGATTTTATACTGTAAACGGCCTAATTGTTACATTGTACATGTGACTCTTAAGGCCCTGTCACATTTCTGCGTATCCTAAAGCGGGTGATCCACTGTTGCGATTTTGGCTTGAGACGGGGTTGCGTTCCCTTGCGATTACAAGGACTTCCGATTGCCATTAATGGTAACCGCAAGGGAACGCAACCCTGTCTCAAGCCAAAATCGCAACAGTGGATCACCCGCTTAAGGTTGGGGGCTACCTATAGCTGAGCTCATTCCCTAGTGGCAATCCACGGAACTGGCCTTTGTGCGACCAGTCATTCACATTCAGATCGGCCAATCAAATTCACGAACGCGATAGGCACGACCGGTCTTAACAACAAAAGTCCGATGTAAAGTTGTTAGGACCGGGTACCAGTCTAGTAAGTTTTATGTACGCAGGCATGCGCACAGACCCAGTACGCCGGAAAGTTTTGGGCATGCACAAAAACTACGCTGCGCACCCTGTTAATACGCAGGTCACTAGTTAGGGACTTTTGGCAAGGCTCGAGTCCGTATCGTCGATCCGTGTCACGGTCGAGCTAATGCATTTTCTATTGAAGTCATACGTCATACGTGATACGGGTCGACGATACGGAGCCTTGCCAACGTAACGTTACGTCTGCGTATTGAATTAATGTTAATAAGGACTTGATATACGCAAAAGTGTGACATGCCATTAGGAAGTTTACAGTGAGGAAAGAGAAGTTCGGGTCGGAATTCGCCGATTAGCGGTGCGCTATTCAAAAATGTTGGAGAAACATTGTCACAAAGAAGCTTGTATGATGGTGTGACCGGTTTTCGTGGTACTAGGCCATGTAGGCCTAAGACTTTACCGCCCGATTGTGGTGTTACTGGCTTTGCGTCCATAATTATTTTGTTATGTATCGAAAATAGAGATATTAGTTTACCGTGAAATGTTTATGTCTCGCGGGCGCGCGCGTGAATAAACGGGAGTACCACGAAAACTGTTCTACCCCGAAAACTGGTCACTCGATCATACCGTACGTCAGCGATGTCTAACTAGTGTATGGATCCGTGGCGGCTACAACAACGTTATCCTGTAGATCAAATCTACGCTAGGATTTAAAAATCTGGAATGACTTGAAACAAGGGATGGTCTTCTCTTCGTCTGCTACAGTGACAACACGCAGAAGGATGAACGATATGTCTGATATCCGCTTCTGAACCAGCAGATACCATCAGACACATCGCCACTGCCTCCGCAGCTTATATTGATTGAAGCCATATATGTGTGGTAGGCCTACTATCGAACATAATAAAAAATTATTTCAGTAATGTTGCGAAATCTCAATTATCGTATCGTATGTTTAATTGGAACAGAAGAGTACAATTACATGTACATGAGAGTAATTCAACAGGAACGTTCTTGGCGTTAAGGTTCACGTAGTGAAGTTAGTGTCGAAAAAATATCGCAATTGAGGGATACTGGGGCAGCATTTTAGAAATTCTGAACTTCCACCCGACATGGCCCTAAGGATAGTTCATTGGTTTGCCACCAGAGAAGTTATGGCACTACACGTAGAATCCCATTCGGAACTTCCGAAGGCAACTGCTCGGCAATTTCCGTGACGGCTCGCATTTCCCCTCGGACACAAGTCCAAGGCAGCCATCTTGAACGCGCAACGATCGCTGCCCGTTTGTGAGAATTCAGATGCGGTCGCCTCATCACACCTGCGCATGAACTAAATAGGTCGCATAAAAACGTTGCGTTATTGATCAGTAATTGGCATATTGGGTGAGATACCGGTAAGTTTATATATAATATGCCTCAACTTATCGAGCAAGTACGGTTGAACATCTTAACGGGCCAAAATTCGGCGAAAATAGTCCCACGGCGGTCACGTGGGTTTGATGATAAACAACATGGCTGCCTTGGACTTGTGTCCGAGGTGAAATGCGCCGTACAGTGGGCAGATAAGCAGTTCGCCTCAGGTCGTTCCGAATGGTAGAATCAAGGCAGTGCTCATCCAGGAGGCGATTACCTACACTCGACGAACGGTAGCCTGCTTTGTTCACCCACGTGGTGAAGATCGACTCATTATTCAGAGGGGAGGCAGGCAAGGCGTGTTGATTTCTAACTAGGCCTTTCATAAGAGTTATCTACATTAATAATTCATACCTTCTCTCAAAAAGCGGCTAGTTTATTGTAACCTTTATCCCACAAAATGTATCATTTTACGCAAACAGCAAATTCGTTTGTGATGTTGATTTATACCTAACAATCCTGAAACCCCTACGCCTTCCAATAATAGGCTCGTCCTACCTGTGTTATTCTGCCATGTATTGGATATCGCGAATGCACTGGGCATTAAACGCAATTTTTAGGTCAACTAACGAATATTACGGTCCCAGAAGAAATCCGAAGCAGCAAATGTATATCTACTTTTGACTTATTAAGGTTATTCACTAAAAGTTCATCTTTATCGAAGGTTATCCGATTTTATTGGCTTCCAATCTTCAGCCTCACAATGAAAGTTTCCTGCATGAGTGCGAAGCCCTGGTTATGGTAATGTGAATAACCACGCGATCGAAGAGTGAATCGGGCAAAACCGGTATGAAAATAATGGTCACTACGTGAACCAATATGCAATGTTGGTGCAAAACGTATGAAGCACGGACATGCTAAAAGCCTAGTTCACACGGTGCGATCTGGACAAAGGATTAACGCCTTCTTACCGCATCGCGTCACAACGCAAGTGTGAACAGGCTGAAGGCCTGTTTTCCATTGGAGCGTTTCCGTGCGCGGAAAGCATTGTTATTTTCCGCGCCGTGATCAACGACGCGGAAAATAACAATGCTTTCGAGCGTTTCCGCGCGCGGAAACGCTCCAATGGAAAGCAGGCCTAAAGGCCCGAACCCACTGACGCGTTTTCACGCAGCGGGGAAACGCACCGGCAGAAAATGCTTTGTTAAAAGGCAGCGGACCGAGAAAATAACAAAGGATTTGTTGGGCAGTGATGAAACCGCGGCGGCAAAACGCGACAGTGGGTTCAGGCCTTAACAGTGGAAACAATCAGGTGCGAAAAATTTCGCATCGCACCGCGCCTGCAGTGTGAACAAGGCTTTAGAGCCACATACCTAGGTTCGCGACCGTGATGCCATCCGGCGTGTCAGTGCATCATGTAGGCCTAGGTCACTGCAATCGCAGACCCTGAATAAAGTTCGCCTTTTAAGGCTGGGGGCTACCTATGCCGACTTTATTGACGCTCTTTGAAAACAAGCGTCCTAACATATTCATGACAAAAAGTAACAAACTGATGTTAACGAAATGTTTTAGCTACAACCTTTAGGTTCCCGTTCTGTGAAAGAATTGTTCATTTTGACTAATTACGATGGAGTTAATTAAGTTATAACAGGTTGTCAAAATTTGAGTTCGCAAACAATATCTGAATGTGAATGACTGGTCGCACAAAGGCCAGTTCCGTGGATTGCCACTAGGGAATGAGCTCAGCTATAGGTAGCCCCCAACCTTAATGCGCAAACTTCACCGGCCACGGGATTGAGTACATTTCAATGGTGCTTCAGATATGGGTTGGTTCTCGGAGTAGTAAATTAGCTCTGTTCAGCTACCCCTCTGCAGGGCAATCTTTTATGCGAAAAACTTAACACTTTCATGGAACCCTCGAGTTTTTCGTTTTCTTTTTATTCCGATGTAGGCCTTATTCGATGTAGGCCTTCTGGGGTAACATTTTCCACTCATCACCACTAGGTGTCGCCACTCGTGCTTGGGCTCCACATTGCAAAGGCCCCTTGGGGGAATAGTCGTCGCTGTATAGGGGGCAGCACCGTCAGCAGAATTCGTCTGCAACCCGTAAAACTTGTACCTCGATTATCACTGGAAAAGAATCAAAACTATTAGGGCTACAGAATGGGGGAGTGAAACCACCTTGCCGGTCTGATCATGTACATGATGTTCATGGTTAGTAGCACTGATCTTGTTCAACAGACATGATGTTCATGGTTAGTAGCACTGGTCTTGTTCAACAGACATACATGTAAGGCCGTAAAATGAGATTATTCAAACAAAACGCAACAGAGCTGACATACCTATCAGCCTGTCATTTACGGGAATAGCGTAAGTACCGGAGTTCAAGAAACACGCTGCAAAAAAGACAAGGGCATGAAAATATATTAAAGACACGACAGAGCGAACTAAATTTAAATGTATGTACGTACGATGTAAAGAGCTTATCGTCCATTGCGCGCGCTGCTGTACAATGTAACTGGCTGCCGTCAAAAGGTAACATGCTTTTGATTGGTTGAGTTCGTGAATCTAAGAACGGCAGTGACATCATAGATAATGTGCGCCACGAGCAGCGGATCCTGCGCAACGCTAATCCAAGCAAACAGTGCAACAAGTTGTTCACCGTCAGACCACTTTTTATCAGCGGTAGTGGGCCAAGATTTAACTAACACTCCGCCTACAAATGGGCGGTACGAAAAGAACACGAAATTACGCCAAGCTCTCGTCGTGCTTGTACGAGAAAAAACTCGGATGCAACCTTACCACAGAAAGAATACCATGACGGCAGTTATGATGAGGGAGCCAGTCCGATCACTCGTACTGCAGCATGTCCCTGCCTTCAAGTTCATTTTCCTGTTACAGTACCGGTTGTATAGAATTTGACTGTCCTAGGAAGAGGTAAGAAGCGAAAAAAATCTAAAATAAAGGACTGAAGTTCCCTCATGTGGATACATGTACTTCCTTCACACGGGCTCAAATCCTAAACGACTTTTGCTAAATCAGAAATTCGGGGGACATACCCAATAGAGCGGCAACGGTGTTAAGTGGAAACCGTCTTTGGTCTTGTGGTCAATACCCTCGCATACCAGACGCGAAGATTTCCAGAATTCTACTGCGCTTCTTTGCCTGCAAGTTACGTGTAATCACATGACGTGCTACATGTACATGTACATGTACATGTACATGTACATGTACATGTACATGTACATGTACATGTATGTGAGAATCTCAACCCAGAGACTCTCTAATCTCGCGCAGCCAGACCCTCGGTCTACCAACCGAGGGTCTGGCCACAACGTCTAACACTTTTGTGATGCTGCTTTGCGCACGACTGCCCCATCAGGCGCGGATCCAGAGGGGGGCCGAGGGGGCGCGGCCCCCCGTATTTTTGGATGACCAACAAAAAAGGGGTCAATAACTCCGAAAAGTGTTTAATTAAACTGCGGTACAAAAACTGACCAATCTGATATTATAATCAGTCTTCTCAACAACGACATTTAAACTTACAATCTGCCAACTGCTCCGCTGTTGTAGAGATCAATATTCACATTTGATATAGGACCAAGCCCCCATTTTTTATCGTCCACGGGATCTGAAACGGGAGGGGTATTCTAAAAGGAGCCCGGTAGTGCCACTTTTTCTCGACAGCCGGCGCCACCGTCGCAGCGCGCGCCTCTCCAACCCCAGGGAAAACTACGTTGTCCACTAATGGACCCGATGTACTACGTACATATTGCAGTGGTTGTTTGTAGTTGGTATTTCTCCGCTAGGTGGCTTCCTCCACGTCGGCAGTCAAAATACCCGTATAAGACATCGCATACCGTACTTCTTTAATGTCGTTGCTAATTCCTTTTCAGATGTGACCCGTGATATTGACCCTTCCACCTTGCATCGACTATACTTGCAGCTCAACAGTATGTCGCCGTGATGGCCGACGTAACCTTTGACCTTTAGGCAACGTCGTATATGCATGCTCGATAAGACTGTTCAAAACTATCTATTTGAATGATCAAAGTTACCAATTAGGTATTGGGAGTGTTGCAACACACATAAAAGAATGAGCTGAATCATGTTACCTCATGATGAAGGGTTAGTCACGCTGTCAGCTCGTTGACCTTCTCAAGTGATGAAGGTATGGCGGCCATTTTTGTTTCGACACAGTATCAGTCCAGCCTCGCTGTCCTACCCCTGGCTTATAGGTTGGACAGGAGACCAGTCTTTTCAAGGTATAGACTGGTTTCAGGTCCCAACATAGCTCGATAAGGGACCGGTATTGCCTGATGTAACGACGCAGTTGAATGGCTAACTCATTTTGATTTTGAATTTGTAACGTCGCAGTTGATTGGTTAGCTATTTTTGGATGTGAGGTAAGTAAGCTATTTCCCAGTACTTTTTTGACGTCACAACCTGGCAGCGTTCTGCCAAGTGTGGCCGCCCAATCAGTATATAATACCGGTCCCTTTCTCCGTGAGCCATGTTGGGACCGGGTACCAGTCTAATCAAGGTAGGGAGGAGGGGAGAAAGAACATAGGCCTACTGTTGGGCTTTAAGGGCGCTTTTTCATTGTGGTAGGTCGCCGATATTTTCAAATACTGGAAGTATGAATATCAATATAACTGACCCTGTATCCTCCATAAGACTTTCGTCGTCTGCCTCAGCTTGTTGATATACGGTACAATCCTTGTCAGGTTAGCTTTGTATTCTTCATACGCTTTCTTGCTTCCTTTGGAATGAGCCATAGTCCACTGTTTGATAAACCAACAACATGGAAGAGTAAATCAACACGCTTTTTAGACATTTTCTAATGCAAATACAGTAAAAAACCAGTTAAGAAATTTTTACGTCTACCATCCCATAGAAGATTTCTTGTTGCATAGTGACTGTGACTTACTCGTATTGCGCGTTTAAAATGTCGTGTTAGAGTTTCGCAAAGCCCCCGAAACGCCGACGCGGACGCCTGTCCTGTTTTGTCCGCTGTTCGCCAGTTCGCTTATCTGCGAGGCACCGAACAATGGGATTGGCGTTCGCGTTGGCGTTTCGCGGGCTTTGTGAAAACTCTCTATCGCGAGATTAAAAACTCGTATTGCGTGTTTAAAAAGTCGTATTGCGAGTTTTAAAAAAAAATCATGTCCCATACGGGCCACCGTAGAACCAGTCTTTCACACCTCGGAAAAACTCCTGTTCTTTGCGGCAGATGTTCTTCTTGAAGCGGAACACTGAATGCAATATGCCGAAGCATGAAAATGACTGATCTGATGAGAGACAACAACAAAATAATGTTTTGAAACCTGTTTTGATTTCCCTACCATACTGATACTCACGATAGCTGCGCTGGTTATAACCAAGTTAGGCCTCTCTGATTCTTCCATATTGAGCCAGGATTCATAGACGCGAAACATTTTTTGATCAACCGCTGGCGCCCAGAAAAAATCCTGGAAAATGACAAACGAAAATTCCACACAAGAAGTATCATTCCGAAGTGCAAAAACTTGGAATATTGAAACAGCTCCAACGTTGATCGAAGATATAGGGAGGTTTAGAAATCAAACGATAAACGTAAACGTTAACGACAACGTTATTTTTGTACCGAAAATGCAACTAATCTATTTAATGTGTAGGTATGAAAAATAACGTTGTCGTAAAGTTTAGGTTTATCGTTTGATTTCTAAACCTCCCTATTTCCTTAGTGTTATAAAACGGAAGAAATGATAATTTCATTTCAAAAAAATTGAACGGCATCAACTTTGCAACATATCCTTCCAATGAAAACTTACCAATTTCAGATTGAGTTTGTCATCATGGAACTTGATGTCGTAGTGGGCTTTTTCCCTGTCCTTGAACCTTGAGGTAAACATGTCCGCAAATGTGTAATATAAAAATCGTATGCGTGAGTCGCCAAGAAACGCAATGTGATTGCGGCCACGACTTGACAACATACAGCTCCTTGCAGCACTTGGAATAAAAAGAAGTGAGACTGGTATTCATGGTATTAGGCGTATGTTTTCCATGCGATACCTTTTAATCTCAAAATGTTATGTGATGTGACGTGAGGTGTTGCGGTGCGATGCGATGTTCGACGAGTTTACGATCAGTTTGCGATTAGTTCACGACGCGTTTGCGACTAGTTTACGACCAAAAATCATAGCCGGTGGATCATGCAGCGGTCACGATTCGTTCACGACGAGTTTGCGACTCGTTCACGACTGAATTCTGTTGACGGCTATTTTGCGATCAAACATGTTTTATTTGGTTCGGTGTATCAGCTTAAACGTCACGTCAATTCTTTACGATCAGTTTGCGACTACATTTAGTTTATTACGACGAGTTTGCGATTCGTTGACGACTGCCGTCGTAAACTAATCGCAAACTGACCGTAAACTCGTCGTAAATCGGCGGATCACCGGCCTGCCGGCTGGCGCGCCATCATGAATGAGGCGATATCTCGATGTCATCCGGAGATACCGGTCATTAAAGATAATGTATCACGGGTATTTTCGCGGGCCACGAAATTCATTGTTCATTTACATTTTGCTTGTTTATGTCCAGGCTTTCTTTGTCTTTATGAGTAATTTGTTGGTGGCATGCCTCTCTAGAAATTCTGTTGATTCCAAAAGTACTCATTTTGGTGGGTTATGGCATGTCCCAAAAGTCCAAAATAACATAATGTAAACATCCATGTTTAGAAACATTGAATGTAAACAATGAAGTTGTGATATATTATCTTTTAAGTTGTATCTTTTCCGTGAACACGCCCGCCTCAAATACAGCAACAATCATTGTTTCCGTACCTCGCAGTGTAATTATGCAAGTCGCACCCGTAAGGTCGCCATTGCTTTCCTTCAAACCTGCCTGTAGTCATCAGTCGCCGGCATGTCTCCTCAAAGGCTTCTGTCGATAAGGTAACAAAGATAGGTAGATGACTGCAGGTTTTGTTATACTTTCTGGGAAAATTTGGCAGGTTCAGGCGCGGATCCAAGGGGGCGCACCCGACGCACGCCTCCCCCTTTCGGCCAACAAATCTGTAAAAACTGAAATTCACCGCAGATTTCAAATGTTTCTAGCACAGTGCGCCCCCTCTTTTCCGAAATTGTGGATCCGCCCCTGACTGAAGTGTCTATGAGTGGTGGAGAATAAAGACTAGGCCTATTTTAATAGGAGCTGTCAGCGAGTTGACCACTAGGTGTCACTACTGCCCAATTCAATGCATGTAGCGGACCCATTCATTCTTGATCGAGCACCACTCACGTGGATTTTCCTATGTATTGGTCCGCTAGAACTTTGCTGCCATCTTTTGGCAATATGCGCGGCTGACTGCTCCTATTGCTTTTAGGTCAGTTCCAAGATCTGTACAGCAGAAAAGACTGAAGATAACTAGTTTCCATCCCGATATTACCAAATGCAGGCCTCTCAATTACATGCTGATTACACCGTTTAATGGTGTAATAATTTGACAAGGTGCCCAAATTAAATCCTAAAAAAATAGATGCCCAAATTAGGTCAACAGGCGTATCCCAGTCTGATATGCCTGTTGTGCCAACTCCTTAGGCCGGGTTCACACTGCGAGCGAAACGAAGCGATGTGGTGAAAAGATCCGGGAGCATGACAATGGCCTGTAACGCTACAGGACAATGGAAATTCGCTTCGCTTCGCCATTTCGCTCGCAGTGTGAAACCGGCCTTATACTTCGGCCTTGTGGAACCCTTTAGCTTTGCAAAAGGACATATATTTTGGAAGGCAAGATCCTGTGTAAGCTGTTTAGACAGGATTTTGGCTTACAAATGTTCATTGTGCGTGTGCGCATGGTTGTCACCTTGACTAAAATGGGGTGCCCAAATTACGCCGGAAAAATACAGGGTGTATAGTGCTTTTCAGAATGTCCAGTCTTTTTTGCACTCATTTGACCTTGCAATGGAACCTAACCACAAACCACAAATGGGCCAGTTAAAGGAGCACGGTATTGCCACTTTTTCTCGACAGCCGGCGCCACCGCGCCACTCTCCAATCCAAGGGTCTGACTACATCTCGGCGAATGACCCGATTTACTGCGTACATTTTGTAATGCATTTTTGTAGTTCGTCTTACTGCCGCTAGGTGGCTCCCTCTACGTCGGCAGTGAAAGAACGCATTTGGAATCCAATACCGTGCTCCTTTAAGTGTGCATGATTGCATGATTATCTTGAATCAGAGTATAGACCTGAACAAGGTCCTATTAGAAGTCGGTCAGCCGTTTAGGCATCCACACGTAACTGGCCAATTTGTGGTTTGTGGTTAGGTTCCATTGCAAGGTCAAATGAGTGCAAAAATGACTGGACATTCTGAAAAGCACTATAATGATCAGCATCTAATTGAGAGGCCTGAAATGTCAGGTAAACTTGGCCTACTGTACTTACCAGAATGGCGAAATCTGAGATATCCGATGTACGTAATGCATACTGCAAGAATGAAGTACCTTCCCACCCTCAGAATCCAAGCGTTATTCAGTCGGGTCATAGCGCCCCTTTTCTCCAGACCTCATTCAGCAAGAGCAAAACACGATAGAAGTACATGTATCATAAAAGAAGGTGGTAACCCTAGTCGTTCCATCAAAGGAAGGACTGATCCTGAACGGACCGGACGTAGAGTCACTGGTATTTGCTGTGCTGTACAACCTCCGATCGGTATTACGAGAACCTAAATTATTCATTCATAAACAGGAAAAACGAGGGAGTAAATATGACAGATTAATGATACTGGTTCATTAGGCCCCATAAGAAATTAATTAGTTGTTTATCATCCGTTGATTCTCAAAAAGTAGGGGAGGGAGGGTCAATACATTGTTGTTGTTTTTTGTTTTTTATTTTTAACATGAATAAAAAACACATGAACTGGCAACAAAAAGATAATTTCTAGGGGAGCTTTTAGTAGACGCTGAGAAGTCCGTCAGCAACTTTAGGCACAAATGTTTTAGTTCACAGTTCAATGTCCATCATTCACTGTTCGTCGGCAGTTCCAGGGTGGCCAGTCCTCCTGGTCAACAGATAAACGATGTTTTCAATCTTTAGCACAGCTTCAGAAGCAATTTTAAAAAATAAAAAAAATTGGTGCGGGCCAAAAATTCGGTGCGGGAGGGGATGATAAACAACTAATTAATTTTATGGGGCCTTATGAAGAACCAGCATAAATTATCATCATGATCGACGATCATTGTTTTTCCCGCAGCCTTTGCTCGGCGTTGCTGAGGGCAAAACGTACCGAGAAGCGTTCAGTGTAAAAAGGAATAATACGGTTACCCTACCAGTAGGTCTATCATTATTTATTCCGAATAAATTGCTCAGTCCATGATGGCATTTTGTAAACAAATTGGCAGGGCATGTGCCACCTGCCTGCCAAAGCTACTTGAAATTTTATTCACCAGTTTCTCGAGGAGGAACATAAAAAGCAATTTGAGCCCGCCATTTTCTATTTTTTTCATGAGACAAACTCTACGAACGTTTTGCGAGTCAAAAATCATGCGCGCAATTTCTGTTTCAAATAATATATGCCACCACTCACCAGTTTGAATTTCCCCGCGCGGTGTTTCCCGGCCCAGAACGGTTTCTGGACAGACGCCCACTGCCGGTGAACTGTTGATCACGTTGTCATGGTTGTCTACACTTTTGATATTAGGGAGGTTTAGAAATCAAACATAAACGTAAACTTTACGATATAACTTTGTTTTTCATACTACACATTAACCAGATTTTAGATTGCATTTTCGGTACAAAAATAACGTTGTCGTTAACGTTTACGTTTAGGTCTATCATCTGATTTCTTAACCTCTCTATTGACTCTGACTCGCGGATCTTTGCATCTTCTCAATTTTGACCTCCGCTATGAAAAACCTCGCCCTATTTCAAACCTGCCACCTTGCTGATGAAGAGAGTGGTTGCAAAGCAACTTGACACATAACATGCATGATAACGAAGCGCCACTCCCAGGATCCCTGCAGTCTGCTTATAGTCCATGGGCTAGGGGGGTTCCCGTGTGCATAAGATGTACCCTTGAAGTTACTCTACTGTTTCTGAGAGGGGAGTATCCATATTATAAGAAAATCTTGGGTAGACTTTCTCAAACCCGGCAGCAAGTGAGAAAGAGACCCCTAAAGTTAGGGTACTGGAAATAAAAAGGGGTCAAAAATATGATATCATCAGATCATATCAATATTGGTGTCAAAATGTAGGTCTGTGCGTGTACTTCAAGGAACTATGCAACCCATCTTGACACCATGATCTATTCGGGTATACACAGACCCTTTTTTCGACCCCTTTTTACCTGTTTTGACCCTTAACGACCTTGGGCCAAAGTAACCATGTCATGATGGGTATCAAAATGAAGGTATAACTTAGCTGAGTGGAACTGATCAACTTTTATTGGCTGAAGTTGCCCCTGAAGCCAATGGCAAGGGGTCAAAGTTGGGATTTTCCCTTTTTTAACCCCTTTTGTAGGCGAACAAGGACCTGTTCTGGCTTTGGGATGCATAGTTCCTTGAAGTACACGCACAGACCTACATTTTGACACGAATATTGATGATCTGATGATATCATATTTTGACCCTTTTTATTTCCAGTACCCTAACTTCAGGGGTCTCTTTCTCACTTGCTGCCGGGTTTGAGAAAGTCTACCCAAGATTTTCTTATAATATGGATACTCCCCTCTCAGAAACAGTAGAGTAACTTAGGGTACATCTTATGCACACGGCAACCCCCCTAGCCCATGCATTATTATGAGGGCTCGCCCCGGGCCCCGTCGACGGAGTCGAACCTTTCAGCCCAAAGTGGTTAGGCCCTCTTTAGCAATAGCATCCTCTCCAAACGCTGTTGAGATTCCTGTGAAGCCATATAAGATAATCAATAATTATTTGATTTTTGCAAGGAATTCTTGCGAGAGCAGAAACGTTGTCGGTATCTACTCGAAGTGGGCTAGGTCATATAATAATACGCCAAGGTCAGATCTTGGAGGAATTATACTGACAGTATAATTCCTCCAAGGTCAGATGGAGTTCTTAATAAAATCGTGGTGTCTATGGTTTGGGGTGGATTGTGAGGGCGCCGTTGATATAATTAATGAAGTGAGTGTCATTTGCAAGTGTATTAGGGGCAGATATTAGGATGTATATGTCATTTCACTTCGGGAACCAAATGCCTCAAATGTAAACGAAATGTACAGGCGGTGTATTACTGTAGGCCTACTTAGCCCAAGTGAACGAAACATCGCAGGCGCGGGATGCCGAAGACAGACAGAGGAATAAATCTCCGGCCGATGTGGAGTAAATTCGTCTTCACGACAACCACAACAATAACAACATGCTGCATTTCATGCATTTATGAACATTTCTTCTGCATTTTATTTCACTGTTTACTCCAAAAGTACATTCTTGATCAAAATGCCGAAATATGCACAGTTAGTAATGGGGCCAGCTGGTAGTGGAAAGGTATTAACTTCAAATTTTGAGGCGTGATTTTATGTAATACAGAGCTGTGAAAGTTGCATGTCCTTCAGCTCATTTTCAACATGTTTTCTTTTAGTTCATGTAGTTAGGCCTAGCGCCTAGTTAGACCTAGGCCTACTACTACAGGGTGTTCCAATGAAAATATCTCTTTGTCATTGACGAATTTTATCCTCAAGCTGACTTCCAGGTGGCGTTCGACATGTCTCATTGCATTCTTTTGCACGGATGGCAGAGTGCTTGGAGTGAATCTAACTTCATCATCATCATCAGTATGTGGTCAGTCTACACCATCACGGTAATGCGTGACTGTAGGCCTACATTCGCCTGTACAGTGTACAAAATGTAGGGCCCAATTTTCAAAAACTTTTAACTTCTTTAAAAAACTTTTAATTGAAAAAAATCGGCCATATTCATGTTGAACAC
>NMRB01001169.1:200922-215082 GCA_002633025.1 Notospermus geniculatus | reverse complement strand
GGGAGAATGCTAAAAGAAAAAGGTAGGAAACCCCGCCCCACCCCCACCCCCACCCCGTGATGCTGTGCTGTGCACAGAGCATGCACACGCATGCATCTGACATGATATGATGCATGCGGTTTTCAACCTAAATCATGATGATACCCTGTTGACATTGCCAATGTCAGTCTGGGACAGTGTCTGATGATGATCGATATTTTTCAGATTGTTGCATGTGCTGCTGTGCTGCGGTTGTATTGTTGGATGGTGCTGCTGCTGCAGTGGATTTCGGACACGTCAGGAATCAATCGTCAGCGACAGTGTTGAGTGTGACCAAGTAGGCTAGGCCTAGTCTTGGCTCATTCTGTAGGGTATCTGTTGTGTAATACTGCTGAAGAACGGACTGATATCGATATGACGGAACCATCCACCCCGCCCCAGTCTCCAAGGACAACGGCTCTCAGTCTCACTGGAGCTTCATCATCAGCACCTGAAAGGCCTAATCCGCCTGGTCCACCGAAGAAAGCTGCAGAAATTTTGCAACGAAGGCCCAGCATCCCATCCACATTTTATGACTATGACCTTCATGCTCGGTCGTTTACCTCATTGGATGAAATCAAGCAGAGACTTGGAATACCCCAGAAATCATCCAGCTCATTTGTCCCTCATTTTCGCAATCCATTTACTATGCCATATTTGGCAAGTTCTGAGCGTGGTCCACCAAAGGCAGCGACACCAAGTTCTGCCACAGTCAGTTCAACAAATGCGTTGAACACCAATCAAGATGGGAGAAGTCCGTCTTCATCTGTGGCCGCACGATATCAGTCCTTGTTTGGAAATCCAACAGCGGAGGGCCAAACGAGCCTAGGGTCAGCATCTCAGAACTGGCCATCATCTCTGCCTGATGTTCAGAGGAACAGTCCGTGTTCTCCAGTTCCAAGAAGGAGTGCGACTTCTGACGATTCTCTTGAAGTTAAGCCAGGTTTTCTTGAGACGTCTATTTCGAGTACAAGGCCTAAAAGATTGGTACCCCAAATAACAATGGACAGTGACTTTGATTCTGGCAGATCTCAGGATATCTCTCCCTATCCGAATAAGAAACCCCGTCTGGTGTCTCCATCTGGTGTGACTGCGAGAGAACAAATCGTCTCCTCAAATTCACCCCAGGGTATGAAAACCACAATTGAAAATGATGATCGAATCACTTTGTCTTCTGATCAAAAGGATGATGCTTTGGTACAGAGAGACGAATCAAGCCGAGTGTCTTCACCTCGTGGTTGCCGTGGAGGTCTTGTTGCTGGTGGCGACACCTCAAAGGATTCACCATCTGTAGACATCAATTCCACGGAACCAAAACGTGATGAGACAACTTTCAAATCGGAGGAAAGTGGTTCTCTTGCAATGGAAGTGGAAGATCTCGATAGCAAACCAAATGGAGGGGAAAATGTTGATGATGTTCAGAAATCACTTGATAAAGATGATGAGGTGGTGATAGCTGTTCAGTCTGATGATGTTGGTCCAGCTGCTGATGAGGAGGGAGAGGTGATGCGGGATGGAGCTAGGGTTGCGGAGGATGAATTGGAGCCAAGGCAAGATACTCAGGAAGGTAGGCATCAGAAAACCTGTCATGTAAAACTGATCACTGGAATCCCAGCAGTCGTGAGGGAAGTGCTAGGTAACTTGGTAACTAAGTGTTTTGGGGTGGGACGTTCCGTCCTCACGATTTCATTTTTGTCAGTGAACCATTCTCTGATTTCAGAAGAAGTTCGTCCAGTTAGCAAGGATGAGAAGAAAACGTTTGACCTGGCCGCGATGATGAGGCTCAGAAATGACTTCATTGAGACAGTTGAGGAACTTAGAATGCGTAGGGTGAGTAAAATGTCTGTTTGTCTTTGATGGCAATCACCTCTCAGAGGCTGGCAGCTCAGCCCTCTCTGATGCTATCAGGCAGTGTCGTCACAAGTGATCAGAGGGAGTCATATCGCCTGAAGTAAGAGCCTGATTGTGCACAACCAAGTACACTAGAGTAGAGTATGGCTCTTAGTTCAAACAACCCTGCCAGCAAACAACCCTGCCCCCTGGCAGCTGGCTTCATCATTGGTGGCCAATTGATAAGTGTGTTGACTGTTCTGATGAGTTTAATTCCTCCATTGACCACCAGATGTCTCCACTTCACCTATTTTCCATTTCAGAGACTCGATGCTGAAAATGAAGCGAAGATCACACAACTTCTCGGAGAGAAGCATAATGTGGAGAGAAAGCTGGTGAGATATTGGTTTTCTTGGCCGACCTGTCTGAGAGAAATTGATCTCTCCATGATGCGGAAGTTGACACTCTGACCGCCGAGAGTTTCTTCCAACTTTCGGCTCCTGATTTCAAAATTCATCATTTTCAGCTCGATGAGGTGACCAAGTCGTCCAATCAGATAGCAGAACACGAGCGACACGTTGAGGTGATCCGTCGTGAATCTAGCGACAGGATCAAGGAGTTAGAAGCCAAGGAGGCCAAGCATCAGATGACGAGGAATTGTCATGAACAGGAGTTGAGGAAACTCAAGGATGAGATTAAGACACTTCAGGTGAGGTGGGGACGAAATTTGATGAGTCGCTGCGGTTCAGAGCTGAAGGTACCAGATTGAGGTCAATCTCACCGCAGTTGAGGCAGGTCCTTAGCTGTTGCAGGCCCTGCCTGTTGAATCAGCTGCCATCCAAGCTCAGGGCAGCTGAGGAGAAGACCTATCTATTCCATCTGGCCTTCGGGTTTGAACGACATGACAAGTGCTCGAGATATACCCTTGTATTCCTTCCCTGTCCTGCGCTCACCCAAGTTAAGGGAGACCTCTATTGACAGTGTTCTTAAACTATCACTTATCAACCTCGCCCCATGTAGAGTAACTCTCGTTCCTAGGGTATCACCGTATGCATTGCATTGTAATCATACTTTCTCCAACACTGGGGCGAAAGGCAACACTACGGTATTGGAGAATGACACAATCACCGCCGGTGGCATTACCGTGGCCCTTTAAATACCTGATCATGATTGATTGAACTTTTCAAACATCATCATGACCTTTGACCCTCTGATTCCAGATTAACAAATACTCGCTGGAGAAGAAGGTGGCCGAGCTCGAGCACGTGATTCGCCTGTACAACACGATGAAAGACTCGACGTACAGCCAAGTCTCGGCGTGCGAGAAATCATCAAAGGCCCTGGAGACGAGGTTTGAAGGTGTGGCGGAGGTGCAGTCAAGATTGGAAAAGAACGGTATATCTTCTCATTTCTCTCTCAGCTCCCTCTATTGGGGAGATTGCTCCAACTCAACCTCAAGATTGTTTAAAATCTTTATTTTCATGTATCACAGTAGAAAGATCACGTTGTCAGTTGCATCTGCTCTTAGGGCGGCAGTTTGTTCAAATTATCAATTACATGTAACTCATCTGCCCCCAGAGTCCAGCAGACGGTATCTTCTCTCCAAGTTTTCTCACATCCTATGGTACTGATTGAAAAATATTTGAAGAAAAGTTGTCCCTGTGAACCATCTGAGGAACGTTTCTTCAAATTTGTTCCAGTTTATTTCCAAGGGTTTTAGAAAACTTCAAAAGAAGATACCGTCTGTTCAAACCTGGGGCAGATGAGGGATTGAATTAAGAGCTGAATGCCAAATATGACTTGATCAGCTCCGTAGACAACGTTGTCATCAGGTGAATTTGATCTAGAGCTGTAGGAAGCCAGAGAGCCTGGTGAAATTGTGCGCTGTCAGTGAGTCGTCCTCTCTATCATGTGAAGAATAGGCTCAAACGAGGATCAAACCTGGAACCTCAGAGGTGACAGGTATTGATGTTGCCACTGCACCATTCTGACCATCAGTGGTGAACTGAGAGATTCTACAGATTAAACTTTTTCAGATATGTTCATCGGCGCAGCATCCCTCGTTATCGTCCTCCTGGTGGCAACAATCCCAAACAAACGACACAGTCTTCAGCTTCCCGTTATCGCTGTATTGCTCGAGCTTCCGTTTTGCTTTCGGATGAAAGTGACAGGCCTTCTTGTGGTTGTCCTGCAAGCGATAGAGACGTCTGCACCTCAGGCAGCGGGAGACAGATGTCTTTGCGGGGGGAAACAAAACACTATCCAAGGACAACCCCAGATTATCTGTTGCCCCGTTCTGTACCGGATAGTCCGGGACGATTGAGGGTAACGAGTTTGACATCACAGATAAAGTATCCTTCTGCGAAAACTTAGCTATGTCGTTCGTTTTCATAAAATTCAGATCTTTGAATTTTGCCGCACCCTTCAATCCAAAGTTACCGTAGTGATACATGTGTTTCAGCGTCTTTATATGATGTTTATATTTCTCAAGATCTTTGTCCTTCTGCGATACTAACATTTCTAACTCCTTCATTTCATTCCTTAGAGAGTTGATCATCTTGTCTTGTTTCTGCCCCGTCTCCTGCGGTTTGACTTTGAGCACCTCGGTGTAACCAAGCATCAATTCTGGGTTACTCTTTGTCTTTTTCTTCGAATCATTCACAAAGTCTTTTGGAATCTTTTTCTTTGCATCCGTATCAGAATCTCTTCTCTTCTTTCCATCCTTCCCCGCCCCCAGACGTTTCTCAGGCTTCTGTAAGTTCGATTCCCGTGTCACCGTAAACGGTATCAAATTCACAACCATCTCAACCGGTTTGTTACTCAACCGCTGATCAGGAAGCTTTTTCTTCCCAGGGAATGTTTGACGCGGTGTCCCAGCGCCCTCTTTTGATGGATTTGATACCTGAGATCTTGGTGAGAGCAGATTCACGCCACTTTCATCTTTTAACTTCCGTATCTCTGCATCTAAACTAGTCAATTTCTGTCTCAATAAGTCGGTTACATACTCATGATTCTGCATATCTCTTGGCAACACGCCTAGCAACTTAAAACACTGAGTCCGGTCATCAAACATCTGAGCTGCGATGTCACACAACATCATCACGTTCTGTTCCAATTCCTGAATTGCGTCGTAATCATCGTCGACGAACCTTGCATCCTCCGTCTGAGCCTCTTTCTGAATCGCATGTTCAACCTGAGCGTTTATGGTTTGTATCCTAGAAATACTTAACAACAGCACACGACGCTGTTTCTCAATTTCTTTGATCGATAATTCCAACTTTTTACTCCACCCGAGACGTTCCGTCTGCACGCGCTCGGCCAACCAATGCGCAATTTGTTCTTTCTGCTGCTTGTTAATGAACGGGATGATACTGAATTGTTTCTCGACATAATCTGTTGCCTGGTTCTTGATGTCGCCATCTATTGTTTGAATGTTGATAATGTTCTCAGCTGAAAAACACGGAAAATCAACCAATTGGTATCCTGAACCAGATGACATGTGAGCGTCGACACTCGCCTCCCGCTTGATGATATGATGACGAGATGATGCAGTTTGAACAACCTTCCAACTTTTTAATTGAGCCGGAGGACATAACTCTGTCCTCCATACAGGTTTTGCCTCTTCACGACCGAGACAGTATCTTGTTTGATAGGTACACCCTGTAAACACAGCTCATCTCTACCAAACGAGGCTAAGTGACTTGCCCATGGTCACATACGTACCTTT
This sequence comes from Notospermus geniculatus, assembly GCA_002633025.1. Lineage (NCBI taxonomy): Eukaryota > Metazoa > Nemertea > Pilidiophora > Heteronemertea > Lineidae > Notospermus > Notospermus geniculatus. The sequence goes on along the minus strand of NMRB01001169.1, from coordinate 209,507 downwards.
TGGTGGTTGGCCTATGTTTGGTATGGGGGACTGGTGTTTCAACATGGTGGAGTCAGCTCTTTTCTAAAACCATATGTGACACTGTTATATCAGTCATTGTCACTGAAAATGATGTAGAAAGAGAAGATAGATATGTGTAACTTCTTAAAGATGTGCTGTTAAATCATGATGTTTTGTATTAACTGCTAACTGTGGAAAGCTTCCTTCTCCCTCAGTCAAACAAGAGTTCAGGGCCACATTGGCTCTACAGACAGTATTGGGCAAGTAAATGTACAACAGGGCCCAGTTTCACAAAGAATCTTAAGTCTAAAGTTTGACTTAAGTCATCATGTGACCAGGTTTCAGCAAATCAGATGGCTTCATTTCAGACTTAAGTTTTTTCTTAGACTTAAGATTCTTTGTGCAACTGGGCCCTGGAGGAAACCAGAGTGTCCCGAGGAAGCCTGGGCTGTCAAAGAGAGACGCCTTCTCTATCACTTGAAGAATGAGTCAGATGGGGGTTCAGGCGCGGATGCAAGGGGGCGCACCCGGCGCACGCCCCCCTTTCGGCCAACAAATCTGTAAAATCGACCGGGAAATTCTGAAATTTGGAGCAAATGATTGAAATTCGCTGCAGATTTCAATGTTTCTAGCACAGTGCGCCCCCTCTCTTCCCAAATCATGGATCCACCCTGGGGTTGAACCTAGAACCTCGGTGGTGACTGGCTTGGATGTTTTGACTACACCACTTTGAAGACCCACTCAGTGCCCACCTGATTTCCCATCGTCTCAGTTACTAAAACAAACAAACATGCCCTGATACTCCCCAAAACTCTCCCCTCCATCCCGCCAATGATGGAGTGAATAGGTGGAAGCCATTAGCCAACTCTTCTCACGTAGGAGTAGCTTTTAGTCAATTAATCTTAATTACCCACGGTGATAATTTGAATAAATGATGCAGTTCTATTCACGGTCCATTAGCTTTGAAACGAAGGCAAAAAACATCACATCAGGGGATGTGAATGTGGTGTAGACCACGAGGTAATGAGAGGCTTCATGGGAAACGATAGTTGCCACTTAGATTAGTGGTAATGTGATCGAAAAATTAACCATGTTTTATCAAGAGAAACTGCAGCCAGAGTGCCTTAGGCTGATCGTCACTGATCATTTGTGGGAGCCCAGAGCTGATGACCATGGCGTTGGTTCTTCTGTAGGTGATATGCGAGATACATTGTAATGCAGGAGGAAACCTAAACCTCGGAAAACCCTGTGCCATCAGAGAGAGCTTCCCTCTTGGTCACACGGAGAATCACCTGATTGGGAGAGATGACTGACAGGTGGCGTTGCCTCCATATGCCACTCTGAGACTCTGTCACTTTGCAATCACCTGCGGCTGTTGACACCCTGTGATTACAGTTCATCAGACGACAAGTCAATAATTCATAAGATGGTTACTTTGGTCAGTGTTCAATAAGATATTCATTGCTCTTTCTCCAGCTAATTACTGTCAGCGCCGGATGTTGGCCAGTGATGCACGCACGTCAGTCATCAAAGCTTAATTTCATCCTGATACTTATACTTCCTGTAAGTTCTAGCTTTCATCAGGAATGCATAAAAATTGACCAATAATTGCGGCTGAACATGGTTGTCAGCTCCAGTGGGAGGTGAACCAAGTACATCCCTTGAAATTGCCAGCTGGGTTGACTTAAGGTGATGAGATGAAGTACACTTGAGGGTGTGGTGTTGACGTTGAGTGTTGGACTCGTAGGTGTGATTGTGAGGCCATGGGTGTGATTCTCAATCAAGGCATCACTTTGTGCTTTCAACTGGTCTTAAAGGATCAAGTGATGAGCACAATAAGCTGCTCCTTCAGTTCCACAGAAAGGTTTCTGGAGAGAGTATAGGGGGACAATGTGAAGCACAGGCTTTGAGATTTCCTCTCTGCTCTGGAGGTTAGCACGCCTGCCTTTCTATCCGAACTGCCCTTGCTCGATGGGTCCAAGACTTGCATGTGGCAGTGCAAAAATATGGCACAGAGAGTGCCAGGCCTATAGAAACTTGACAATGTCACATTGGAGGGCGTTTGGCACCTACTTATTGTGCTATCACGACTTACCTCAAGAGTATAAACTGTTTTGGTAATATCATCTCACATTGTCTGACAACGGCACCGGGCCTACACCAAACCTACAACAACAAACCTCTAAACACACCACTTAAACGGATCAGTAAACTTCCTCAGGCAACGTGGAAACTTTCTCCTAAAAGCTTCGGTTTATTACAGTGTGATTTCTGGTCGATTGACGATAAATTTTCACCTTAGCTCACAGTATACTGACTAAACATACAAACTCTTTTGTGCGATTGTTATTACCGATTTAGCCCCCAGTTATGGTTTATCATGATGTTATGGACATAACCGTCAAACATGATCAAACCTTTCTCTCGTGTTTTCATGTTCTGGTAATTTGATTCTTTCTCCCTATGAATCCTGGCCGTGGTGATCAGTCAAGCTCCCATACGCTCTGAATTCGGCCGGTTTTAGCAGGGCCACTGTGACGTGGATCGTAAGTCAGGTGAACAGTGGAACTTGACATTCGGTCGACAAACATGCTGAGAGGCTAACGCCTTTCTACTAAGGCGTTTCACATTGTTACCCCAGTCCATCTAGAAACCTTTCTGGGGGATTCCAGGAGCTGCCCTTTTGGCACATTTCTTCCCGACCGGTTGAGAATACAAAGTGTTGAGCTGACTGGGAATGAAACCCGCGGCCTCCTGAACTGGACTCGTATGGTCTTACACTGTACCACCCCAAAATTACACAAGGAAATTTTCCTTATATCCATTGGATGTCCGAACTGGATATCCAATGGACATAGAAAAGACAAAAAATCCACCACGATCCTTTTCTGGATATAGAATGGATGTAGAATGGATATACATTTGATATACAATGGATATCCATTTGATGTCTCCGTTTGGGAAAATCAGTTGTCCTGAGTACTGGAGTTTATATGTTTTTTTATACATTTATATAAATTTCACATAGCGCCCTTTATATTAAATCTATGAGAAATGGATATAAATTCTATGTCAATCACTGGATATCCAAACTGTCACCCAATTTTTTTTATCCAATGGATATCCAATCTATATCCATTGGATATCCAAATCTTTGGATATCCAATGGATATAAGGAAAATTTCCTTGTGATACCATATTCACAAAAAAAGGAAAAGGGTTGGACACAAGTGAATAAAACAGTGTCGAAGTGAGTGCAAAAACAAGTCTGATATTGGTGTATTCAGTTGCAAATTAACCTTGAAAATTTATGTGGTGTATTTAAATCATGTCATCAAGCTTTGATCACACTCGTGCTGGCTGTTGTGTCGTTCCCGACTGTTTCAATAGGACAAGAGCAGGTCACTCACTTCACAACAATCACAAACATGAGTTATTTTGGGATTTCAAAGAAATTCAGATTGATACGAATCGGTATTTTGGAATTTAAGCAATTGAATATCATGTGGTTCTTTCTCTTTGACAATGAAAAATAAAGGAGAAAATCTCAATGAGCTCGGCGCTTCAGTGCATGTACTGAACCGTGCTCGACCTGGACTGAGCCAACCGAAGCTCATGCTTGAACACGGATGGCATGTTTGGGGTTCATGCCTTCAAATGTCCCCCCACCAAAATATTTTTAACAAATCATGCAACTTGCACTATTTGCAAAGCTGAATCTATGATGAGGGGCTATAAGGGCCGTTTAGATGACAGGCAAAAATCCACATGCGATCCGATCGAATCCGATTGTGGTTCAAAACTCTTGCGCGTAAATGCTACCCATTGCGTTCCAATGTGGATTTAAAATGAACCACCGATTTTGCTGGTCCCGAATCCACATTAGACCACATTGGACCACATATGACCAGATTAAAATTCTCGTCTAAACGCAAATGAGACCCGAATCCGGATTCATCCTTCCTGCGTGCATGCACGTTGATGTGGTTTTTCTTGCTCCACTGACCGCACTCGCTGTGGAGAGTTCCACAAGGGTAATTTGGAGTCGAATGTGACCAGATTAACGTGCGTGTGTAAACGCTACCCAAAAACTTGGAACACATCCGGTTCAGAATGCGGGTCGATCGGATCGAATCGGAATGTGTTTTTTGGCTTGGTAGTTGCATTCACCTCAACAGTCAATATTTGGTTCAATACGCTGTTGTCGCTTGTTCAGTTCTCTGTTGAATCCAGGGAGTAAACAATATTGGCGTAAATACGGTAGAGTTGGTCTCTCGGGGTCGGAGAGAACATTCTGATAATGGTATTGGTAGGAGAGAATTAGCGTGAAATCATGTTTTCATGATATCACGGTTAGAGGACAGCAGGGGGTCTCTGTTTATCTTTTGCTTTCAGTCAACCCACACAGGTCGCCATGAAAAAGGCCGCTTTAGGGGTTGACTGGTACAACTGTTCCTGCTTTCTGGTGCCGTCATGGCGATGACCTAAATACAATGGTGGTCACTAGGTGTCGTTACTCTCTGTTCTATTTGCGTTAGGATATTGGAATGGACGGAAGACAATTTTGGCTATCCCGACCCAATGTCAATCTTCCCCCCTTCAATCTTTGTTGCCAGGACATCTTGACGTGAGGAAGGGAACATCTTTGGTGTTGTGATTTGTCAACACTCTAGGCCTATAAGCCCTTGATCTAAGTTCGTGGCTCAATACCAGAGCGGCCTGAGCTACTTTGATGTAGCGCTGTCAAGATTGAGACCTCCACAGGGCGGACATTTGATTTGATTTATTGAAACGAGACCAAAACGACGCCCCCTGACCCTCACCACAATTATCTAAGATGTCCCGCTATGATCCAGCTCCGATGATATAAAGCTGATGTCAAACTCATCAAATTCATTTCTTAGCTCAATTCAACCTGCAGAACCCACGCTAAGTTATTTGAATTGTATTCTGCGAAAGAAGTACCTTCAAGCACGAAGCGGGTCACGGACTGTCTATAAATGTAGGTTTTGTCTATGGAATGTGTCAGAGTGGCCCAGTGGAGACATCAGCACCTATCACCTCTTGGGGTTATGGGTTTGATGCCCCTAGCATTTCCTAACTTCCTTGCTAACGAGCTTATCAACAGCGAAGACCTTTAATGAATCACCTCCTGAGGTGATGGGGCACAGTTTACATGGACTATTGATTATTTTGTGGAGAAGTGAATGCCTTTGCTTGGTTGGGATATTCAGATTTTATATATTGTCTTGACAGTCAGGTTGGAGGTTTTAAGCAAACCAAGGACGAGTGGTCAAAAAGAATTGGTGATATCTGAAGGCAGTGTTCCACGTGAGAGTTTTCTCGCTTGAGTTGGCTCTTTATGGACAACTCGTTGCTGTCAGTGAACTAAAGAAACCAACAATGGTGGATTTATGTTGTCAGCGAAGCTTGCTGTTGAAATGCACGTTCAAGTTGTGCTGTGTCGTTCAAAATTGAATGTCTCTCGTCTGCTCTGATCGTCAGAATTTGTTTGCTATGGACTTTTAAAAAAGATAATTCAATTTAGATAACCTCACGAGTTTGATAAAATCTCAATGAAGTTGTCGTCTGTTCCTGTTGTGTACACAGCGAGTCGATCGTTGACGATCAGGTTCTACAAATAAAAAATGAACTTATTGCACCCCATTTGATAAAATATCTAGAAATGTAAACATGGTGGATGGACTGGCCTTACTTTTGAAAATATAAATATTTTCTTAGCAAGAGAGCCCAGTCAAGTCCTCACACTCGCGAACACAAAGCTCTTAAACTCTATTTAAATAGGACTATTGGTTGGAATTCATTTGTAAACTGCCGAAATATAACTGCTGAATACTTTACAGTGCATTTGATTGGTTTGTCTTTCGAAAGGTGTGGGGATTTTACAGTACTGGTCATGTGTATTTGACTTGGGATACAGTACTGGTCATGTGTATTTGGCTTGGGATACAGTACTGGTCATGTGTATTTGGCTTGGGATACAGTACTGGTCATGTGTATTCGGCTTGGGATACAGTACTGGTCATGTGTATTCGGCTTGGGATACAGTACTGGTCATGCATGTATCAAGGATCACGGTACAGCATGTAATCGTTAGCTATCTTTAGGCGTAACAGAAATTTTCCCACAATATGCTCAGTTCTCCAAAGTTCAAGAAACAAGTCCCTCATGAGAGGATAATGAAAACAGTAGCTGCTTAACCAAATTTAACTTCTAGAGGTCAACGAGATTTAATATGAACCTGAGGTATCTGAGATAATGTCATAAAGCTTAATAAAGTTTTAAGGGATTGTAATTAATTCGCAACAGGCCACAATTACGGAAAAAAATGTCTGTTCAAGTGTCATTCAAGTTGATATGAAAATTGTTGATGTGTAATTAAATGTTAAAAGTTGTTGAGAATAGTTGATGCAATATGTCCTTAGTTCTCAGTTGAAGTCATTCTTCATGCGACAGAGGGCAATACCGGTACTCTGGTTTCCTCCTGCATAAGGCCTGTATTGAGTCAGCCAATACTGTAAACCGTGAAATTTTCACGGCGCTAATTGTTCACGATTTTCGTACTTCACAAATTCACCAAGAATAAATTTCGCAATAATGGCCCTTGGGCTTCAGAAATGTTTAAGACCCAGCGATTTTCACGCGATTTAAGTTCGCGTTTTGTCCCCTCATCGCGAAAATGAAATGCTCGCGAAAATTTCACGGTTTACAGTATTTTCCATTGAGGCAATGCTTTCATGCACTCAACCCTTGATTTGTCTTCACAGAATACCACCGAGATCACACTTGACTAACCCTCAAAGTGCAACACATTTAATCCTTTAGAAAGGTGTAGTTAATCTGAATTGATATCGCATACCTACCTTCAAATTAACTCTGTATCCAACTTGAAAACATTACGCCAATTACAGAAATCAACCTCATTTCCTCTGAGTAATGTCCCCTTGCCTTCAGTCCAAGTCTTCGTGCCCGAGATCTCCCCGACCAGTTGTTAAACCAGAAATGATCCGGTCCACTGGTCACTGAATTTATTATAGCATTGGAAAACCTTCATGTTGGTTTATTCATAAAGGCGTGTTGATATTCGGGCTCATAAAAGGCGAATAATAACCTGGTAATCTTTTATGAGTTGATTACAATAGCAATGGGATTATGTGTGGATGGTGGGGACATCTGCAGGCCGTTCGAAGAACTAGGCCGGATTTTCATGCAGGTCACCAAGGCTGAAGGAGTGAATGTCCTCCACTCTGAATCCCAACCCCTGGCCCCTATCCCACAACCGTTGATACCTGGCCTCCCACCCCTGACCTCGAAAACCTGCTCCAAATCCTACCCCTGACCCTTAGAGAGATAGCCATAATCCTAAATACTGGGTATCCTGTTCCATCGGATACAACTTTGATTCCACCAAGTATCAAAGACTGTATCTAGTAGTTTCAAGGACATCCTACAAATTGCAGGGGATTCCAACTCCCCACTGACTGTGGTAGCCGCCTGACAGACATGTGAAGGATGGATGCACTTCAACTTGAAAAATATTTGAGAATCCAATTATCTTTGTCTCTTTCCAGTAAAAAAGGCAATGGAAATGAACAAAAAGTTGGAGTTCGTCAACCAGCACCAACTTTGCCAGATTGACGACTTGAAGTCGGATATCACTCGACTAAAACAAGCGAATCTTGACCAGAAGGTGGCGCTAGAAATCAAACCAAGGGACTTCGATCAGAAGATTCTGATAAAGTGTCAGGAAGTGGAGAGACTTCAGCTGTTGTTACAGAAGGTAGGTGATATTTGAGCAAGGGACGACTTCATTGGTGCAGCTGTAATCGTGACACAAACAATGGTCGATAGGTCGATCACGGTACCGGTAATCTGTTTCTGTCATTTGAATTTCAGAAAGAAACAGAGAACGAGAGGTTTACCAAACAATTAGAGGAGAGGACCGAACAAAAACAGGTAAAGTGAAGCCCTTCCTTCCAAGGGAGCATGAATTTGTTCCTTCAGTTTTCAGCGGATTGGTCTAGTTGTTTTTTCCATCCCTATCATCTTGGCAGAGTAGGTTTTAAACTTGCATCATTTGCATCCCACAGTGATGACTCTAGTCTAAACGAATTTGCATCATTTGTGTTGACAAGAGAGATTACCAGGTGGCGCTTCATTCTATTTCCAGGCTTTAATGAAATCCATGAATGCGGCACATGAACTTGTCGACCAACAAGTCAAGTGTAACGAACAGAACTTAGCTGATATCAAACAGCTTGAGACGGACCTCAAGAATCTGAAAGAAAAGTATGACGTTCTGACCAAGAAGTACGATGAAAAGGCCGCAGAATATGATAATGAGTGTTCTGTACACCAGGCGGCGCTGGAGGAGTGGAAGAGTCAGGTATGGTTGAAGGGGTTGGTCGTCAATGGCAGTTGTAACCATGGTATCGTTATTATCATGTTACAGAGGAAAGCTTGTGATCTTCCAGCCGACTGTTTCCCCTCTCTGTCACCTCCGCACATGTAGTGCTCTGGCCGCCAGAGAGCCGCTGGTGTGTAGGGGCAGAAACGGTTCCAAT
>NMRB01001169.1:168103-186921 GCA_002633025.1 Notospermus geniculatus | reverse complement strand
ACATAAGTCGGCATCATTACGCCTTCACACGAACTTCTGTCATGTGCCGTTTGCCAAGATACGCCGCGGACCGGTCTATTACTCGAAGGGTGATGTGTGATGTAACGCAGTGGTGAGCAGATCGGCCTTCGATTATTGAAGATGGGAGGAGGGGACATTAGATTCTATCACACCAGTACGTGAAACCATTTGGCCAGAACGACAACAAGCCTGATGGACTGAGGTTGGATCATTCAAGGCACGTACCTCCGCTTAGCAAACGTACAACAATCAGACCACCGTTTACTACCAAATGACCATTTTTGTAATCTTCCGAAGCCATTGTACTCAAGGCTAATTAGGCTAATAACGGTAACCAATAAAGTGCATGCTGCAGAAATGCCCGGGCTGAAATGGACCGCAATGAGGCATAAGAGTATAATTGGGACGGTGGTGGTATTCAGATCGGCCACACAGGTAATGGCGGTGTTTGCGAAAGAACACTCGTTTTTACAGAGAGAGAATTAGAGGTAGAACCTGAGAATTTCAATCATGAGGACAGAATATGACGATGCTAAATCAGCAATACACGATATCACTCCAAAAGAGTGCAGCACCTGACGGGACAGCGTCATGACGTCCCGCACGTCATTTCATGATGTCTTGGGACGAGACGAAAAAAAATCTGATTGTTTCACGACGTCATGATCGCTGAAACAATCAGATTTTTTTCCGAGTCACGTCATGGCGTTCATGTAACATGTACATTACTGCATCCAGAAGATAACTACCCCACACTGGCCTTTTTAACCCTACCATTAGATATTGCATGCTAAAAACTAAACGGATAACATGCCAACGAACTTTTTCTCATCACTGTGTTGACGATCCTACTATCACAGGTGGGATAGAGGGGAATGTAATTAAGTGCCTTGCCCGAGGGACGGAACCCGTCAAAAATGAAACCTGACAACCTGTGCATACAGAACTAGAAGGAATAATTGACGTCTATCACTCGGTAACGAACTGTCATTAAATGTGACACATCCATTAAGGGCATCACTTATCGGTGCTCCAGACAGACTTGTTGAGATCATATGAGTCTCGAGCAGAGGGGATTGACAAAACATGAGCCGACTTTACAAGTTATTGCCAATATGGACCAGATATTCGATCGTTTTTGTAACAATACTTGCAATTATGCTTCGGAGACTCATAAAAGAACGGCCTACCTCAGACAAACACTGATTTATATTTCATGAATACTTTGCAATAAAATCGGTCCGGTACTCAGTCGGGGAATAAAACTCCTAATGACCAAATAAAACTGAAGTAAGACCCAGCCCAGAGATGTCATTCAACTAGGTTACGATATCCCACAAGACGCAAACTTTTGTGTAGAGTGAATAAAGATGGCGCCACAGGCTGATACCCTGCTTGAACCAGAGGGGGTGCCACAGGCCGATACCCTGGTTGAACCAGAGGGGGCGCCACAGGTTGATACCCTGGTTTAACCAGAGGGGGCACCACAGGTTGATACTCTGGTTGAACCAGAGGGGGCGCCACAGGCCGATACCCTGGTTGAACCAGAGAGGGGGCGCCACAGGCTGATACCTTGGTTGAAGCTGACTCGGTGCGCCGGTGCTGACTCCAGCTGATTGGAACAAACAAACTTTTAGTTAAAGAAATCAAGGGTTAAGAACAAATTTGAGACCATCTCCCACAGCTGCTGCCACGTTTCAAAATCTTATCAATGAGACAGTTAATATTAATATCCGTTCAATTTGAATAAATTGGAAGACAGTCAGCGCAGTTTCTCATTAACAGTCTTCATTTACTTCCATTAATATCCAATCAAAATGCACTGATTATACAACTTTTAAAAATCTGATTTCAAGTTTGAAATAGACGACCAAGTTTCGATTTTTCATTGTTTAGATTCGTAGTTTTGTGTTCGGCTGCCGCTAGGATTATCCACACCAATTTCACCTCGAACTGTAGAATTAGCAATCCCGCCCGCTACTTTTAGTTTATGCGTCCTAGTTTTCGCTGTCTCCAGAAATAACAATCGATAGAGGAAGGTCATCGGTAGATCCTCCTCCTCTTGATAAGTTACCTGATATTGATGAAGATGCTGGGATGATCGCCTGGATAGGGAGCAGGTGGGGACGTTTCCATCATGTCACTCGGGTTTAAAATGACAACCTCATCATTGGCTCAATTCAATACATGATATCGCTCCAAAAGAGTGCAGCACCTGACGGGGCAACGTCATGACATCCTGCACATCATTTCATGATGTCTTGAGATGAGACGAAAAAAATCAAATTGTTTCCCGACGTTATGATCGCTGAACAACTGGATATTTTTTCGAGTCACGTCATGGCGTTCAGAAATGACGTGCGAGACGTCATGACGCTGCCCCGTCAGGTGCTGCACTCTTTTGGAGTGATAGAGTCTGTTAGTGGATCCGGGCTCCAAACTAAGGTTTTCCACCCTTGAGCTAAAACAGCTCTGGGAGAGGGCGGGGGCTTCACACTGGATCACTCAGCAATTTTTCTCAGCTGTGTGATTAAATTACTGTAAATTATGTCCAGTTATGTCCGGTACTATTTCTAGCTCCAGACTCTGCAGTTGTCAGGAGCAGAAGGCTATTTCCTAGAAGCCACTGTTCCAGAGCTCCAGGTTATTTTTGAGCCCTGGTGGTGATTTTCAACATCGTTCTAAACACACTGTTAGTGTTGACGAAATACAGCACTCTTAGCTCTGTAGACAACATTAGGTGAATTTGAAATGCACAGCAGGAGGAAACCAGAGTGCCCGGAGAAACCTACACAGTCAGGGAGTTTCCCTCTCTAAAGAATGGGTTTAAACTGGGGAGTTTTTGAAAGCCGCATCTACAGAATGGGGAACTTTCCTGCCGTAAGAGGCCGCCTGTAACCGGCCCTAGAACGTCGCAAAATTTGGCGTCAAGTGCGTGAGCCACGGCGCCCACGTCATTATGGACGACGTTGTGGCATGCATTTCTGCCCTGTGACGTCAAATTTCATGACGTTCTTGGACCGCTAACTCGTAGCGGCCTCTGACGGCACGAAAGTTCCCCATTGGTCGGACTGGGGATTGAACCTGGAATCACTCAGATGACAGGCCCCACTGTTTTCACTGCACCACTCCAACAGCCTGTAGACTTTAAGGGGTTAAAATGACACCTCATCATTGGCATGATTCAATTTGCTCTCATTTTCAACATCATTCATCGTTGACGTGAATTAATCCCAAATTAAGTTTCCGTTCAACTCCCACGTTTTTCGTGACTTAAAGTGAATCACTAACGACACGGACGATGAGAAGAGACTTTGAGGTAATCATCTGTCAACAACAATCTCATCAGAATCATTCTATTCTTTCTCGTTTGCGAATATCCACATCAAATGTTCCATCGGAAAGACCAGGATATGAACGAGATGGATTAATTCATTTGATGGGGATGTCAGAGACTCAAAGTCTGTGATACAATCATTGTGCACAATCGCAAGACTTGACAAAGCCTTAGAAACGATTTTCCATGACTTTCTCAAAATATCAGCCACACTACAATGGCTTATCACAGAAAAAATAGAAAAAATATGATAAAAATATCTTAATTTCCTGTACGCCCATGTTTTTCACCATCAAATTCTGGTTAAAAACGACAATACAATCACAATGTTTGGAAAGCAATGAAAAATTCTGATTGCACTCAGTCAATTCCCTGAAGAAGAATGATCAACGTCGAAACAACAGGATTCCGACGGAGTTTTTGTTTCATTTCTTATGTTGTGGTGAATCAACCTCCGTTCCTCATCTATGAATGATGCTGCAGCCAGATTTGGTGACCGGTGCTCGACAAATTGGTTGCCCGGGTCCGTCAGAAAAACTCCCAGGCAAGCTCGAAGTCATTGAGCACTTGTCCGTGGGCAAGTACCAAAATAAAATATATCTTTCAATAGAATATAGAAATATAACCATCGGGCAAGTGACAATTTGGTCCGGGCAAGCAGAAATTTACTTTGAGGTTGCCCGTGGCGTGGTCAAGTGAGTGAAAACCTGATTTGTCGAGCACTGATATTGTGGAGGTCCACCACCAGGGTACATCAGCAGAAGGTTTATTGTTGCTCTTTTTCATATCTTGCAGTGTGACGGTGCCATACTAAAAGGCGGCCACTGCGGCCTAGAAAGAGACAACTGTTGTGCCCCACTCCAGTGTGGACATTTCAATATGTTCCGACGACGATTCACCGCGTGTCCGTCGATGACGAAAAGTAACCATCACTGCCAGTGTGTTTACCTCCGCGCATATGGAAAGCGGGGGTACGCCAGCGACAACTGGGGGCAGGATCGTAAGTACCAGTATAGAAGACATTGAAAAAAGTCACAAAACTTAGTGTCTTGGGGTGATGGGCAGACTTGCCTGGCTTGGTGAGGGAAGCGACAATGCCAATGCTTACTGGAAAATTCAATACTGTAATGCTTTTGGGTTTGAGTATCCTGTCCTTATTTGAAAATATGACTCTTAAATTTCCTTGTTCTTTCAGAGACCTGGCAGGATGATGGTAGCATTTACTATTGAATGCAATTTGAGAACATGAGAAGCAAGTGGAATGACGATGGCTCGGTGACGGAATGGAAATCTATCACATGATGTTACGAGGTCGTGGATATCGGCCTGGAAGGGTTTTTTCAGAACGGACACCAGGACCAGAGGACTTTCAAACTTGAATATAATCCAGCATTTTGCAGCCCTGACAAGGGACATTTGTGAGTCCATCGGAAACAAACATCGAAGCAGACATTTGATGGAGACAACACATTAAACTGGATGGATAGGCCTAGGGAAATCCTGGCAACAAAATGACAAAGATGCGTCCAGAAATGGGCGACTTTACTGCTGTTAGAGGCCGCATGTTAGCGGTCCTAGAACGTCACAAAATTTGACGTCATACAGATAAGCCATGACGTCCACGTGACAGATGACATCATGACGTGCACTTCTTCTCTGTGGCGTCAAATGCCATGACGTTCTAGGACCGCCAACTGGTGGTGGCCTCTAACGGCAGTTAAGCCTCCCTTTCATGACTAGTCTACCAGTCTGTTCAGTTTATAAACCCATCTACGGAGCGACCCAATCATCAATCTGAATCTAATCTGATTCTGGATGTCTGAGTCGGAGTCAGTGATATGAATACACAAGGCCATTATCAGGATTACACCCCACAAGTTGAAATGTCAACACCTTATGCCTTCCCCCCGATTCAACAACCATATTTTGACAGCCAACATTAGGTGTGAAGGACCGCCCCTTTGAGGATCAATTTGTCAAATGTGAACCGGCACGACAAAATGAGTCGGAATGCGCACATAAGAAGACCCAACATGTCCAAGGTGACACCAACGGTTCGCTGATTTCAGGATTGTCTGCCCATTGTGAAATTTGACTTTGTCGATTTCTGTGGTTGCTGTCTGGCGTCAACTTCGGTTTTCTTCTGTGCGACTTCCGACTCATTTTGCTGTGCCGGGTCACAAACGACGAACAAGGCCTGATCAGCCTGGGTGGTGTCATGTGATTGAAGAGAGTCTGACGGATAATTGTTGTAAAATAACTTATTGAAATAAATTATTGAAAATAAATAACAGCATTTCTATCATCATTGCAAATCTTAAGTCCCTTCAGCTCCACCTTGTGGAAATCAGTTGAACTAAACCTGAAAGACTGCCACACCCACAACACGATCTCTGATACCCATTAACCAGAATGCAGTGACTGCCATCTATTGCATTCGATATGAATCACAGCCAGCATTCCCTGGGGCGGAGGGTTCACAAATGATATTGGACCACAGTACCCAGAGAAAACCTGCAGCACTATCAGGGGCGGATCCACAATTTCAGAAAAGAGGGGGTGCACTGTGCTAAAAACATTGAAATCTGCGGTGAATTTCAATGATTTACTTCAAATTTCAGAATTTCACGGTCAATTTTACAGATTTTTTGGCCGAAGGGGGCGTGCATCCGGTGTACGCCCCCCTTGGATCCGCGCCTGACTATCAAAGAGAGTGACCCTCTATCACATGAAGAGCATGTAAGACAAGGATTGAATCTGGAACCTCAGAGGTGACAGGCATCAATGTTTCCACTGCACCTCCCTGATTTATAACTCCTTATCTTCTTTTACTTTCTTTTTGGGGTCGAAAATTCGTGAATTCTGGAGACTGACTTCTTGCTTTATATTATCATTTTGTGTGTCAATTTTGTGCTATTCTGTATCTTGGATTTACCTTCTTTTACTGATGACCTTTGGTGCTGCTTGTCCTGAACTCCGACAGTAGGAGACCTTGTTAAACTCTGGCTGACCTCTTGATAAAGAACCTTTGCCGAAAAATCCCTGCAACAGAGACACCAAACAGATACATTTACACGGTACAATCAGCTAAGTTAACAAAACTACTGATGGACTCGCCCTTTAAGTGATGACAGGGCCTACAACACATAAATATGATCAACAGACCACAGGCATCAGGGGGCCTGTTCTGTTAGTAGGATGAAATCGGGGGCAAAGCCCTCTCCCCTCCTAAATAAGTCCCTTTCTAGGCCCATCATCTGCTGACAGCTCCCCCTTTGAAGAGATTGACGGAGGCATGCTCAAGTGACCCCCCCCCCCCCCATTGTTCCTAAGGGAATCAATCCATTACCACAAATCAGGCAAAGAGAAATACACTGTACCATTCTAGAGCACCTTCAGCAAGATGTGTCACGGTGAATGGCATTTTTTATTACATATCGGTGCTGAGGCTTGTTGCCATGGGAACTAGCTAAAAAAAATCTTCCCACATCACAATGTAGGCCCAACCTTACCATTTTATAAAGCCAAGCCATATCACCAGTATGCTTTACATAGACTTGATTATCACGGAAATACCCAGTATATACTGGCCATTTGCCCCAACAATTTGGCTGCCCGGTGATGGTTTCTATGGTAACAGGAAAGGGTGGGTGTGCCTGGCGAGGGGCCCATCTTTTCCGATGAGCTTCAGTGGTTAACTGGTCGGCCATCCTGAAGAAGATGTAAAACATGATATCATTCATTATGCAACATCACTCACATATTTTGACAGAATATCAAACTACCACACACAGTGTAGTAGGCTGACTGTAACTGTTTCGTGGTCCTTTAATCTGGGTCACTCATTGACCTATTTTTCAGCACTGGTTGGGAATTCTAAGTCGTTCTATTCCTTGACTTGAGAAAATACTTAGTTTAATCTCTCAATAATAATCTCAAACTAAATCAGCTCAAGCAAATAATCAAGAGATAAACAGAGTCGCCTTTGACATGTTTGAGATGGCCCCTCGTGCTTTAAACTGGTCCTCTCCCCTCGATACGCTCCGCTGTACGTATTTACAGAGCATTACACGGCAAAGTATCAGTCTGTCGTGACCCGTACGCTAGCGCCATCTGCACGAAGTGACGGAAACTACAGGTTCCCGCGTCCCTCGTTTTTCTGAGTCGTTTGTAGAAAAATGACACACAAGAAAATCGCACCAAGTCATCGTGCGCGTTCTATACTCTTCCAAGAATAAATAAAACAAACCTGATTGTGTTAATTCTGTCCCTGTGTGCTTACATCATCGTTTGGTTTCCATCCCAAGTCAGCGGATGCCCACACCACGTGCGAACCGTGTTGACAAACTGTGTGGGTGGGACTAAAATAGCGACCAGCTGGCGGGAACGAGCGGAATTTCTAAACGGATGATGAAATCGTGAGGAAATACCGTGTCTGCGTTTGGCGGAGTGCCTTCTACTGAAAGAGGAAAATGGAATTATACTGAGTGCATAATTCCTCCAATGTCCCGGTGTGCACAGTCTATGACGAAATGTTAGAAACTTGTCCTTGCGTCCTGACAACCCGGCTCAAGGCTTAATTCCGAAGTAGGCCCTAATTTCAGGCGGCTACTGGCATTCATACAGCTCAAATGTAGGGGCCTTTACCAAGCAGCGAAAGGGGAGCTAAAAGAAAAAAGAGGGCCATCCAATGTCCCGTAATAAGCAACACAATACTCTCACTGGGTGAATGTCCTTGGTCTGGTGGTGACGTCTCAAAGACCATCAAGCAAAGATAGCAGTGACTTGCTTCACCACAAGAATGACCATCACCGCACTTTCAGTTGGACAAACCCTGAAAAGCAACGGATTATGTTCTACTCACAGTTTCCTGACCTGAACTGCATCTCTGAAATAAAAATAGAGTCGTAAGCAAAGTGACGATGAGTACCATCAAAGAAACCGGGGGAAAGTTTTTAGAATATACTCACCATTTTGTTCCAGCAATCGCAAAAATTACCAGCGGAAATAGAAAATCGCATCCATCGAAAATGACGTCCATCGGCAATCGAAAGTGACGTCTATCGGCAATCGAAAATGACGTCCATCGGCAATCGAAAGTGACGTCCATCGGCAAACCCGCGAAAAAATGGTAGGCCTACACAACCAACCACTAGTGTCGCTTAGGCCTACCGCGTAGGCAGGCTGGCGTAGGCCTACATCCACCGTATCGCTGAACAAAAAAAACTGTAACTTTGGTTCATGGTGAAATGATGCGTACCTCAAACATCGGCAAACAGAAGCTCCAGTCCTGAAAAACAGAAAGAAGAAAGATGAAGAAATGACGCGGCCACACTCCGTGTGTACCACTTGCCCAAAAGACAATGCCAATCAACTCACCTTCGATAGTAAAATTATAATCCGTCAATAATGAAACGTCCACGCGAAAAATATTCCTCTCCGAACGAAAATTTCCCGGAGGTTTCCGAAGGCAACCGAAAGTTGCAACTTTTTACCGAGGTAGCGCCTCGGAGGGTGCATTGCGCATGTTGCGTCCTCGCAAGTAATAAAATGTACAAGTTGTTTTTTGCATTTTGGTATATATAGATCATAAACATTACGTCAGAGTATTCTGAGAAGTAGTTACAGTGATCCCCGCGACGAGTCGCCGCCACTTGCCCCTCCCATAGCATGTGAAGCCAGCAGACTCGAGAGGGACCACACCCATCACATCAAAATGATGCGCTGTTCAATCTGAATCTTGATATTAGAAAAGTTTCATGAGTTTCTCATGAAATCAGCTTTGACGGAACGTCAATTCGTTTTCAGGTGGATTGATTCAGATTGTTTTTCCCAGAGCCCTCAAGAAGAGGTGAAATGCTCATCGCCCCCCCCCCAAAGTCAATTCAAAATTCACAACTACAGAAAATAGGAGAAAGAGTTTGGATTAGTTATGTGGGAAAAAGTAGAATTAGTTACAGCATGATTACAAATGTATGCAAAGCACGAAAAGCTGCAATAAAAAGTAGGCCTAAACGACAATCATATTTACAGACAGTTACAGAAGGCCGGTGCGACCAATTCGCTTATTACATCGAGTACCCACAGACGGGTTAAAGTAATGCCCGTTGTACACTTGGATTTTTCTAAGTACTAGAAATTATAAACATGTGTGAAGCGCTTAGAGAGCGTAATACGCTATGAAGCGCTATATAAGAACTCACCATTATTATTATTATTACAATGTATTTATTAAATGGGGCTAAAATGGGTGTTGACAGTGCCTTTCAGTTAGGCAATCGGTGGCCTTTATGAGCATCATTTATTATTTTTAGTACAAGAAATATCCTACGTTTACAACGGGCATAAAAGTAGAGGGTACGTACTTTGGTTGAC
Organism: Notospermus geniculatus; assembly: GCA_002633025.1. Classification (NCBI taxonomy): domain Eukaryota; kingdom Metazoa; phylum Nemertea; class Pilidiophora; order Heteronemertea; family Lineidae; genus Notospermus; species Notospermus geniculatus. The sequence continues at coordinate 177,188 of NMRB01001169.1, read as the reverse complement.
TTCTTTCTTCCGAAGCGCCTGATTTGGATTGGAACCTACCTGTCATTTATCACATCAGAAAGCGGAATCCAATTCTGTGACGTCACATCCACCAAATGACATCTCATAACCAGATTCTGCTTTCACATGGTACCGATTGTTACTTACCTAATTGCAAAATATCTGAAAAACTCGTCTGTTCAGGAGGGGCCGGTTTCCTCCTCGATTTTCGTTGTCAGTTGAAAAAAGCTAGTCGTGCTATATTTGCGTTCTTGATTCAGTTCGTATCTGGTCATAATCGCAACTGGCGGGTAAATTCAGTGAGTTCGGGGTAAAAATGCATCAGGACTTTTTCTGAGCCCCCCCCCCCAACCCTGGTAAAGAGGGGGCGGGACGATGTCTTTTCGTTTTCGGACCAAAATAAAACCTCAACTCACAACTCGGTGCTGAAAATGTTTCGCCCTTCTCGAGAGGTTCATTCCCACGTACCGAAGGACGATTTTTGACCAAGGACAAAAATCAGATATTTTACAATTGATCCATTAGCAACATCCTTCCTTCCTTCCTTCCTTCCAAAAAAATATGAAAAAGCAACCGGTACCATGTTAATAATAACCAATTTGCAAAAGGTTTCTAAACCTGGTTTACAAACCTTTTACAAACTCCTGAAAGGGAAAACATCCAATACGACAGGTTTCCAAGAATGAAAGTAGATCGTCTTCATTCTTGAAATGTACAAGACTGAATGACTGTCCCACCCGCCAGGATCTTTGGGAGGTTTCGCCAGGAAGAATTCTGAAAGAAGTCATTCAGTCTTGCAAAAATATTCGTGCGTAGGGGAGACGTGCAGGTGCAAGAAAAAAACGCCAAGGCCTAGCCTGCCCAACCCATTCCAAGGGCCTGTGTCCACTGTTGTGACATTCCCCATAACCGTAAATGTCTGAATCACGTTTTTGCGACCATGACGAAGTCAAATTTGGACTTCGCACAAACCAGAATGTTCGAACAACGAACTTTAACTGACTGACGAACTTAACATCAACATTAATACGCGTCAGTATGCTAAGGAATCACGTGGTGAAAACGCTGAAAAAGAATTGGGGGGGGGGGGATCTGGACACTAAGCACTAAACTTTGACGAAAAGTTGCCAAAACTAATTTCTGAATGGTGCTCATGACCACATTGTTTTGACTCTCAAAAATGAAAATATTTTTGAATTTTTGATTTGAAATTTCCGGCTAGTGCGACAAAAATGTGTCCCGATAGGTGCACAGTGGAAAACTACTTACCATTTCCCCAGTCTTCGTGCGGCCTGCACCTTTTGTCAGGAGCATTCCATTTGAATGATTGTTCATTGTCCTTGATGGAGTTAACTGTCCGTTCTAAGTCCAATTCGGCATCGTTCTGGAGTAATCCTTTGGGAGTATAGGCCTAACCCTTTGGGAGTAAGCCATTGAGTTCTCGGTATTTTAGAATCCACGTATCATTTCTGAATCCCGTAATCCTCAAGAATCGATTATTGTCCACAAATAAAAATATACGAAGCTGCTCGATCCCCTTCAAAGATCCTGTAACCACGTTCAGTCCCTTCAGTCATTTCACTCGGTGGAGATGTCTTGAGCCTTTTTAGTGAGTGCCCCCTTTTAACAGTGGGGGAACCCAACCTCCACGCAGAGTTCGGACGGCTTCACCTTCAAGTCATGAAGTGGAGCAAACCGAAAACAAGGAACCGCCGTTCCTCTGGGCTAGCGAGATTGTGGGGGAACCCTCTTCAATATGTTGATGTCTCTGTTTCCAAGAGTCAAAATCCCATCAGGTCACATCAGATCCGAGGTTGTTATATTATCAAGACAAGTTGCGTCACTCCACGAGGCAGACGGCACCTGATTTGAATCCCAGTGGCGGATTTTGGGGGAGGGCGCAGCCCCCTCCCTTCCATGGCGACAGAGTGGTGTTTTTTTGTGTCTCAGATGCCTGGAAAACGCATATCTGGCATCCCATTTTTGAAAAATTTCTGAGGGGGGCCTTTCCGCCGGAAAGCCTGGATCCGCCCCTGAATCCCTCCTGTCAACATCTCCGTCACATGGTGCGGCTGGTGACGTCACGAGAGTCTTCCGGCAGGAAACCTAGGAAACAGGGACGGCGATATTTAGATAGGAGGCCTAGGCCTACATGAGATGATGCTGACAAATGAATTCATGTATACAAATCACAAGCGCTAGTCCACACTGACAGCGCACCAGAAATTGGTGCGTGCTGGTGGATAAGACGCGGCATTTTGCAACCGAAAAGATTCTCCAAAAGTTTCCCATCATCTTTATCAACAAAAGAACAACAAGTACCGGTAGTATCCCGACAGTCATCTCAGCTGCGCAATGAAACAAGCATGCCTCAACACGCAACACAAATGCACTGCGGCAATGCGCGCACTTTTTCAAACCATGTGCGAATCGGCCCGACTCTCAAAACGGCAAAAAACCACCCTACAATGCGATTTATCCCCAAAATCAAGGCTTCCATTTCGAGACTGGCATATTTACTTTCTTTCTTTCGGAAGTTGATAAGTTTTCAAACGAAAATGAATGAATACTTACGGAAAAACTGCAGTGTATCCTCTCCATATCAAATCCCGCTGTCGCCATGCTGTACATGCGGCTACCAAATCGATATTCATTGAACAACCAGTTGGGGCTATTTTTAGCCTAGGGAGGGAAGGGTCGAGCGCCTGGATAAAAATGATATCTTGGAGGGTTTTCTTCTGAATATAGGGCGATTTTTTCATAGTTTACTCCTTATCTTCCGATTTTTGTTCCATTTGACTGTATTTTCCTGTTTTTAGGCGAAAAAATCTTAATTGAGTCAACAGGTCGCATGCTGTGTACCTTTTGCCAAGATGGACTGGCCCGCCTGTTTTCACGGAGAATGTATTACGTCATAACTGAGACTGTGCAGCCTCTATCAACGACCAATAGCAGACGTCGTATGTTTGCGCGGGAAAGACCTGGCACACTTGTGAAGCGTGGATGGAGTCGCAATGCATTGACATGTAAATAGTTATTTTTAGCCCCAAAGGGCCGGATTTTTAAACGATGGTTAAGGTAAACCGCGTTTTAACCATTGGCGTTTCTGACAAACCGTGAATTAACCAAAGTAAACATTTTGACTTTTAGAATGTTTGGCTATCAAAGATTCATAAAATCGAAAAATTTACTTCAATTAACAAACAGTTTGTCAACTGAGGGTTAATGAAACCCGATGGTTATCTTAGCCATCGTTTAAAAAATCGGCCCTTAATCCGTTGTAATGTGGTTGATTTGTCCGTGGAAGTATTATAATACCTCCCATGGTTTGTCCCAGTGTGTGGTGCGACAATACTAGTATATACTCATGCATAAGGCGATAAAGTCAGGCCTGTTTGATAGAAAATCACTATATGACCCAAACTAGCTTGGAAAGGGCCTAGTTTCTGCCCTGTATGTACAGTTCATGTATATACAGTGTACAGTGTGTGTTCAACACGTCTACTTGCAACAGCTGTGTTTGGCTTGAAAAAAAATCAACAAAAATATTCTCGGTCTGTCCCTGTTGCCAAAATTCTGGAGTCTGGTCGGTTATCTTGGTTCGCCCGTGGATTTAATCTGCCTTCGTACGGACGGGGCCTGAATGCGTCAATATTCTGGTCAGTAAACTTTTCATCTCGTCTGAGACGCAAACACTACGGATCCAGGATTTGAGAAAAGATGGGGGGGGGGGGGCTGTGGCACCGAATTCCAGAATTTCACGGCCGATTTTACAGATTTGTTGGCCAAAAGGCTCGAGCCCCCCCCCCCCCGGATCCGCGCCTGATACGGCCTAGTTCGAGTTGGTCTTTAGCTGACGTCGGCGTGTGTCTTCAGCAGCTCTGAGCGATTGATGATCACCCTGTCTATCACCCTTTGATTGGATATGTAATGTACGGCCCGCAAAAAAATCATTAATACATGTATTTTCCAGGGAGGTGCACAGTTACTTTTAAATCAGGCGCATCTCAAAGAAGACTCGGGAGAGGACTTTACTAAAGATGGGGCTGTTTGGACCCTCCAAGAAAGAGAAAGACGAAGCAGAGAGGAAAAAGGCGGAAGAGCAGAGGAAAAAAGAAGAGGAGATAGCGGCAAAGGCCGTGGAGGCGTTTAAAGAGGGGTTGAAGAAAAAGGGGGAGGTCAGGGTGTGGCTGGAGGAGCCGAGAAGGACATGCATGTGTATCCCAGGTTGGTAACCACTGACAGTTAATCAAACTTTGGAGCAGTTAACAAGAACTCTGGTTGAATTAACCAAGCTCTTTCTTCATGGTGTTCAACTCAGAACATCGTCCCACAGCAGGGATTTTACCTCGCTCCTCTTCATCCACTCATGCAGATGTAGGAAGAGAGCGAGACCAAGCCCCGCTATGGGAGGATGAACTGAGAAAAGCTTCTAATTTTGATTTAAGAGACAAGCAGTCGGTTCGTACCCCGCATGAATTATGAGGACATCAACTGTGACCATCACCCAACACAACGCGTTGAACAGAAACCAGTCACCCGCAAAGAAGTCAAGGAGATGGACCAACCGGCAGCCGAGAGGAAAAGGGATGGAGGGGCGGACAAGGGCGTGTCGCTTACGAAACAACCTCATCCACAGACGGTAGAGGACGAGGATGAGGATGGCGGAGCGAGCGATGAGGTTTACACCCCGCCAAAACCGGTAAGTTTACTCACTACTGAAGGAGAACGCAGTCCTCTCATCCCCCCCCCCCCAGATGTGAAAGGATTTGTCCCCTCGGTTGTACCACTCTGAGCGCCGCGGGAGAGTAGCGGCACAGACGGGAACCAGTCTGGTCCAAATTTTGTCGTCTTGCGATTCTGGACAGAGAACCAGTCTATCGCGCCTCGTCATTCTCTACCAGTCTGTTCTACCGCATTGGTTCGGTCGAATGGTTAAAAGTTCATAGCTCAGACTGACTCTCTCCCTTTTTTCAGGTACGGAAACCACAAGAAAAGCCTACAACTCGGTTCAACGGGAAAGCATTAGATCCAAGTAAGTTCACACTTGACCGTGACGCAGATTTCGTTCCGCCGTCGATTCCGCATTTTACAGAGAACCGAAGAACTTGAGGGACCGTCTCCAAGTGCGACAAATGGGAGGCAAAAGGTGCTAGGGGGCCGTCTCAAAGATAACCTTGATTGGAGAACAGCTGGGGGCATCTCAAAAGTCGGCCTACAATTAATTTTGATTTGAAATCTAGTTCTGTTGGGAAGTTCATCTGAAACTGAGCTCCATGCAGTTCCCCATGCCATGATGTTTCCCATTTCTTTTCAGAAACAGGGAAGGTGTATTATTTCAACACAATGACTGGAGAACGTTGCTGGGTAGAGGCCGGCGAGCAGCCACCATTAAGTCGTGAAGTTCAGCAAAAAGGTTCAGCTGCGAATAATAATTATTCACAGTTGAATCTTTTTGATGAACTTAATTACGCATCGACAAATATGATGTTCTGAGGTGAAACTGACATTGACATGGGGCGATGACTAATACACTTGACAGTGAGGCGGAGATTACAAGACATGTGACTGCAGTGGTGCTGTGACATCATGGTCAAATTTTTGAAAGAATCACCACTGCTGCACGAGTTCTTGGCAAAGACACTTGATTGACTCCAGAGAAAATGCCCTCAGTTGTCTCAAACACTGGAAGAAGTCTGCTCATTGGACTGGCTCTTTGCCACCTATAGAGGGTTTCCAATCACGTCATCCTGGCGGCCACTCTGGGGACACAGGGCGCAGAGGTGTGAGCTGACTGTGATGCGACTTCTGTGAAGTGCGCCACGCCATTGTGCTGCGCCTCTGCAGCATGTGTCCTCCAGCATGGCAGCTTGTGACGTCATTTGCCTCTATTCACCCATGATACTCTGACTACACGTCTTCCCTAGAGCGGGGCCCTACATAGAACAACAGGAAGCCATGGTGTTATAAAACTGTAAATATATTTAGCATGATAAATGTTCTTTTACAAAGAACACAGATGTACAATATATATTCATGATATGTCTAGATTCTCATGTGCAAAATGATCTTTGACATGTAAAAATGGTATGAACAGATGTACAAGGAATGTTTTTCAGTGGAATGTACGACAAAATATATGTAAATTCCTAAGTTATTGGTGAAATGGACAGCGAGATTGAATATTAAAACGTCATTGGAATATAAAACAAATCTTCTCCGATGTTTGCAAATTTTCGGCCCCACACCAGGCTCACCTTTAGGTACATTTTAGTCGAAAGCCCAGAAGTGAATGAGCTATATCCTAAATGTGGATTATAATACCGGTAACTAAGGTTCTAGCTCACACAGCTCATTCACTTCTTCGATTCTGACTTGAAAGTGCCTGAAGAAGATCACGGTGTTGGGTCAAAAATTAGTGAATATCGAAGACGACTTTTAATTTTTCACATGGTGTGTCGTTTTTTGTGCATCATTGGAATACAGATAACAAAAACTCATTTCTGTGTTTGTATCCCATCTATAGAACCATCCCGCATAGGAAAATATACCAGCCTCCCTAGAATGCAGTAGATACAATGAATCTATTATTTACAGCCATTTTGACAAAGTCAACAGGGCTGAGTTACCAGCCATGTAAGTCATCAGAAAGCACCCTAAGGCAATTCTCCACAGTAGCAAGAAATCCTGTGGACGTACAAAACTTCATCATTAAAACATGAAAATTGTATTTACACTGTACAATACAAAACTAATTTTCCCCAAAAAATGGCAGAACAACTTGTTTCCTAAGTCATTTACATGTACCGGTACATCCCAGCATCCACGAACGTCACGGAATGAGCGAGGATGAAAAACTTAAGTCTTCAAGGTCGATCTCGTCGAGAAGCAGACCTGTACGAAAACAGAGGAGAGGTCATTATCTCAATTTGGGAGTTTCTAAACTATTTCTATTGCCAAGCATAAGGTTCCCACAACCGCTAAGAAAATACCATCCCTAGCACCGGAAGAAAAGGCAGACTGTTAGGCTGCGAGACAGGCTGTGAGCAGACCATGGACTCCTGATCTTACCAAGAGCAAGGACAAGAAAGACAAACTGTCGGAGTAGTTTGCATGGCACAGTTAAAACATCAGTGACTTTCTGTCACCTTTGGTGTTGTGGGATTGATTCCCAGTTCTCCGGTTCTAATGTCAGAAAGGGAACTCTCTTCAATAGTATATGTGACCCGATATAGCAAAAGTAGGGCATGTTGCAACCGAGGAAAAGGGCTAACGGCCTTACAACACAAAAGCTGAAATATACGTCTCTGCAGGTTGACAACGGTAATGGATAGCAGTGATAATAGTTGAGTAAACTGATGACTGATAATGATCACCTGCGACATGCGCCTACTTTTGCACGATCGGGTCACATCAGTTCCTCCCACCCCTGTCTACTCAAACCAGCAAGAGTCCCATGTCCAAGACTTCAGCCTACCAGGGTTGGGTAGCAAAAGCTTAATGATGGAAAATACATGCCTCAAAAATGGCAAACCCTCTGAGCGAGGAACGCAATATCACGCTTCTGACTCATCGAGGTGGCGATTCAGAGAGCCTTTTGAACCCCGCATTCGCCTGAAGATAAAAAACAATGAGTTATCGCCAGGGTGAAGACAGAGAGACGAACTATTACATGTACAAGTTGATGATACCATATGGCAGTCAAGCACATTGCACATAACACGATCCAGATTGCTTCTTCCAAGATTCTCATACAATAATCAGCCCAATCTCTTCAAGTTTTCCTCAGAAGTAAGTCAAAAATGCTCATAAATAATTTGGGCTGTCTTAGTGGTGCAGTGGAAACACCAGTGCCTGTCACCTCTGAGGTCCTGGTTCAATCTCTGATTGGACTCACACACACAGATGACGTCTCTTTCTGACACACCGGGTTTTCGCTGGGCACTCTGGTTTTCTCCTACTTTACCCGGTACATTGAATTCATCCAATGTTGTCTACATCTTTTGCACTCAGCTCTTGATTCAACTCTAAAATTGAAATTTCGCTATAAATAAGTGATCCTCACGCGAAGGATGTCTCCGTCCGTCTGTCCATTTCATAATTGCTGTGGGCCTCCAAGTAGTCAGGCTCCTCCGCGTAATATTCCCGCTCCTTCTTCATCTTCTCGTCCTGTTTCCGATAGCAACAGATCAACCCGATGAGCATGAAGATGAGGACGATAACCACAGCTCCCATCACCCAGATTGAGATGTAGTACTCCTCCTGGACCATGATCGGAGACGGGGTCAGCCAATCTGAAAAGGAGACCATCAGATGATACAAGGAATGTAGGACTACAGTCTGTCTAACCCCGAGTCTGACACACAAATAAACAACATGAGAACTTATATCAGTCCTTCCACAGTCTCCCGGCTCTTCACATTACAACCCCAGCCTCTCCAGAAACCTTTCTGGGGAACTCATTTGGTCCTTTCCGAACAAATGAAAGTAAAATTGGTGACTTGGCCGGGAATCGAACCTGCAGCTTTTTGGTATGAAGTTCTGACACCACTGCTCCCTACTGCAAAACCCTTCTCCCATCCATAGTGTTGAAAGACAGCCTGCCATGTCTTACAGATCTGTGGGTGATTTAGGGACGAATGCTACCTCAACATATACCGTACAAATTGATGAAATGAAATGGTCCATGGACCATGTGCTCACTGGGTTGGACATAATAGTCTAATGACATAGGGAGGTACATAGGGAGGTACATATCAGTTATGAGCAATCTGGGTCAAGTCATTCCCAGAAAAGACTTTGATGATTTTTGGGTTATGCCACCTGGCAGCCATATTGGATGTCCGATCGGGCCGAAACTTCACATGCACATAAAGGTCATCTGCAGGGGACCACATAGCACATTGGAGCGCATTGGGTCAAGTCGTTCCTGAGTTACAGCACTTTGATGATTTTCGGGCTACGCCACATGGCGGCCATATTGGATGTCCGATCGGGCCGAAACTTCACATGCACATAAAGGTCATCTGCAGGGGGCCACATAGCACATTGGAGTGCTTTGGGTCAAGTCATTCCTGAGTACCAG
>NMRB01001169.1:137849-167718 GCA_002633025.1 Notospermus geniculatus | reverse complement strand
TGAAATAATGACAAACTGTGGCAGGTTCGTCACTTTTGTCGAACTTTGACCTCTGTGACCTTGAAAAGTAGGTCAAATCAAAAACCCGTTATATATGTTATGTATCCTTATTAGCTACACCTATGATAAAAATTTGGAGATGATCTAGTCATTAGTTCAGGAGTTATTGCACTTTTTGTGTTTTTGGTTTCTGCCACCTGGTGGCCAAACTGAGAGTCGAATCGGACCGAAACTTGGTGTTGTGGGTCATCTGACCTAGGGGTATATATGTACCAAGTTTCAGATCAATAGCTCCAGCGGTTACGAAACGTGCCCTGCTAACGGACAACGACGACGACGACGGACGACGACGACGACGGACGACGGACGCTGCACCATCGTAATAGCTCACCGCAGTGAGCTAAAAATGTTTTAGAAGACGTGTCTGACAAACCATAGTATCTTTCAGCGAAGGAGGGATAATATGCCCGCCAGAACCCGTAGTATTCTTGCCGATACATGGTATGATTTGTGATGTTGATCCCGATGTGGATGTATGTCATGTTTTCGAAGTTGAACGTGTACCAGAATGTCTCGTTCACTGGTTCTGGTGTCGGTGTCCTGAAAGAGAAGGAGAAGAAGTTATTCCTAACTCCACACAGACGACCTCAGCTGTTCAGGTCTCCTTGGAGATTACTTACAGAGAGTTGACATATGTTTAGGACTACTCTGAGTTTCAGAACTGAGCGGCAAATACGGTGATATTGGCTCAAAAGACAAGACTGGTGAATAAATAGGAGGAGGAAATGAGGGCCCGGAGAAAACCTGCACTGTCAAGACAGTCACCCTCTCTATCATATGAAGCAGTGTTTCATACAGAGGGGGGGGGACGGGGGATTTATCCCCCCGTGATTGAGGCAAGGGGGGATATCCCCCTCTCAAGTTTGCAGACTAACCTTTGTCAAATATCACTATTTTCACTTCAGTAGTGTTTTTCTTTAATTTGTTACATTTCAAATGCAATTTTCATGCAGAAGGAGGACTAATTTTGCATTTTGGAGTGTAAAAAATGACTCTGGAGGCCATTTTTAACCAATAAAACCAAAAATATTTTTTTTGAAATTTTTTCTCCCCCCACCTTGAAAATCCTGGTGGACACCCTGTTAAGGACTGGTTCAACACTGGGGTTGTACTTAGAACCTCAGAGGTGACAGGCACTGATGGTTACACTTTGCTAATCTGACTTCCATATCTCTAGCTCAAGTAAGTCATCAACTTCCAACTTCACAGCGATAGATTTGCACACTCACCTATATCTTGTAAAGTTTGTCCACATGGATGTTAAAAAGTCACTAATATTCTTATCTATCCGGCCATAGTCTTGTCTTTTAGGCACCATCGCCATTTCCCACATGGCGTCATCAAAGTATGGTGCGCCATACAGGTAGGGAAGCTGCTGACCTTCATATGCACCTAGAATAGAGAAGGTACTTGTAGCTATGATGCGAATGAGACACTGTAGATCATAGACACATAGGAGAATAGAGGAGAGTTAGATATGATCCTAATGGGACACCGTAGACAGATTGGACCTGATCGGCGTTGAGGAGAGAACCTCCTCCATAACTCAGCACAAATGATGAGACAAGGAGGGAAAACATCAGCCATGGCGAAGAATTTCCATTGATTTTTGACCGTTGAACTTCGTAATTCTGCCGTGGAAACCTCCTACTCACCCATCCACGAAGTCTCAGTGCTGTTTGGTGACACATAATCAAAGACAAACTGGTAGACATCATCCGTGTACCGTCTCTGGGCCTTGATCACTTCATCCACACACGTGCCGTAATACTTGTCAGTCAGAAGCTGTAAACAAAGAAACAAAGGCTGACACAAGCGAAACCTCATCAGAGCTAACAGCAGGAGGGTTAGGCTGTCCGATTGGTGCAGTGGAGTCTGTACCTGTCACATCTGAGGTTCTGGGTTCAATCTCCAGGCAGACCTGCTCTTCATGTGACAGCGAGGGCGACCCTCTTTGCCACTACAGTGCACCCTCCCTCTTACGCACCCTCCCTCTTACGAACCTCGATTTTACGAACTCCCATCAAAAAATGCCAATGGTTTGGGTCTCGCAACTGACCATAAAGTGAAAATTTAACACTTTTATAATGATAATCTCTGGGTTTTGGTGCGAAATAATGTGTTTGAAATAAGTTCACAAACATTCTATCGAAGAAAAAAAATTTTTGAAAAAAATTTTTTTTTTCAATTTTTTTTACTTTTGACATTTATGCTAATTGGTACCTGGCGACTTTTGGATGGTTTTCCTGGAACAGGTCACACATGTACATGCATGTAAATCCTCGCTATTACGAGCTCCACATTGGTACGAACTTAACCCTTGGACCCCGAAGGGTTCGTAATAGAGAGGGGGACTGTACTTTCTGCCAACAAACTTCATCCTTGACTTACATCAGTGAAGTTCTCCTTCCTCGCCGTGTTGTTGTCCGGTTTTGGCCAGAACGTGTATTTAAACTCGAGCAGTCCGGCCACTTCATCCACGTTTTTCACTCTCCACTGAGCTAACAACTGGTTTATACACAACGTGAAGTCAGCTTTGTTGAGCTGGTTGCCTGGAGGGTTCCCTTCTACTGCAGCTGAAAACATGAACGGATAGATGACGACTCTACCAAATGTGGAAGGACCCTTTAAACACAATTACACTGTAAAACATTGTTGAATCTAAGATATTTGCAAGGCCCACCAGCCTAAACCATGATGAAAACTAGTCAGAGCTTGCTGGAGGCACATTGCAGCCAGTCTGATGCACAACATGGCGTTCAGCTGCGGAACTTCTTCACCAATGAGAAGATCTGATGCCTTGTTCAGCAAAGAATTATCAAGTCATACATGCTGCACCGGAGACTCAGACCAGCAGAGTTCCACGTAAATGTTCTCTCAAGTATTCAACCAATGAAGTTACCTGCTCTTTGTGCTCCAGCATATTTTGTAATCCCAGCGATGAGAGGAATGTGGTCAAATCGCCCTGTACTTCTCGCTTTAGCTGGAGTGTCGGGTAGAAACCCATACGCACCATCCCAGGTGGGGAGGAACGCGTAACCGACACGACCAGGCTGAAAGAGATCGATCGATCAGAAGACACGAGATGACTGTGAGCGTATGGTTGGTTTGTAATGCAGCGCAACTGACGCAACACTTTTTGGAAAGAAAATACGGCTAATAGCCTGCCAACGAGTTCATGCACTTACAGGAACTTTGACCTCCAACCCCATCGTGATAATATTCTCCACACTTCTCCTCCGCAGACAATCCAACAGGAAGTAGGAGTCGTTATGGAAACAAAACAGTTTCCTGGCGAGTTCTTCACCGTTGAATCTCGGACGGAGCGTGTTGTTCATGTAGGCAAACTCGCAGAGATCTGACCCGTCCATCATGATAGCCGTGTGGAAAAGATCTGAATTGGGAAATAACAGATGGTAACCATGGTGACAAAATAACATCCAAGAAATCAGAAGTTGCTAGGTTCCCGCATCAGCCAGACTGTACCTACCTCGTCCCCTGGACAATGGCGATACCATATGCAGTCCGACACTTGCCGCCCCCGCCTCCTCCCCCATGATGGTGATCTTATCCGGGTCGGCCCGAAGTTCTCGAGTCATGTCCTTGATGAACTCCATGGCAACCATCTGATCGAGGAGACCAAAGTTACCCAGGGCGTTCTGATCCTGCATCGATAGGAAACCTGGAAAAGACAGCACTCGGTGAACATGATGTCTTGCTTCAAATAGTTAACAAATCACGTCACAAGAACTTCAAGAAGGAAGCAGCCAAGTTTCTGTGGGTGTTAGCAAACTTCAGTCAGTTTTTCCCCATATACTCTGGAGAATTCTCTTCACCGCACAACATTGACTGCTGATGATATCTTACCGAATGGTCCTAATCGGTAGTTCACTGTCACCACAATCACTCTCCTCGACACCAGGAAGTGTCCTGGAAACAGCTGTCCTGCCCCCCAGTTGAACTGACCACCGTGGAAGTAAAATATGATAGGGTAGCGCTCGTGGACGGGATAGTAAGGGTACTCGGGAATTGAGATCTGAAACAGATGGATACTTAGTAAATATACTATTACTAGCCTAAATATGGGAAACTTCTTTCAATGTGATATTACAATGCAACAGCAAGAAATGACGGAATTCACACTCACATTGGGCTGAAAAATGTTGAGATACAGACAGTCCTCACTCATCTGGACGGTACCGTTTACCATCTTGTTGATATTCGTCATATCTTGAGGACAAACAGGTGGATATTTGTAAGCTTTCCACGGTCGAGTCCATCGCACTCTTTCAGGTGGCTGGAAGGGAACGGTCACTCATAAGACATGGAAAGGTGGACAGTTAACATTAACAAGGAGAGGACTGCAGAATGCTTGTTAAAAGGTAAGTCAGGGTAAAAATGACAGGACTACATGTATTCTACACCAAATAAGCCCTGTCAGAGTCCGCACTCTTCTTACATGAAACTTCATAGCTCAGTGGGTAAAACCACTGGACCACCATGCAATAGGACCAGGGTTCAGATGTGGATGTACCAGCATGGGTTTCAAGGAAGTTGTTTGAATGAGGCCTGTAAGCGAGATCCCCATGCACCCGAGTGATCCTATACGGAGGGGTGGACTTCCAGAATATTTTCATCCTGTGCCATCAGGCACCCTGGTGTAATATCCGTACATCAAGATAGGATGGGCTGCCGAGTATTCAAAAGAGAGAGACAATATCAGTTGTATCATCCTGCTAAAGCTTACCCTGAAGCGCCGATAACCAACCGGAGGGACGGCATAAGGCACACCAAGGTAACAATTCACACTGATCCCATTCTGAGATGTCGGCATGGTGAATCCAAATATTGGGCCAGAAGTTGTGGCTAAATTGATGACACGACGTGGTCTGTATTCATCCACCTCTGGGTTATACATCGTCAGGATGCTGTCATATTGCATATCTCTCTGGCAAACTACACACGTTGAGCAAATCAGGATACTAATCAAGAGTTGTAGCGTCTCCATTTTCAGGGCGGATGGATGTGGACGGACTGGCTTCTACGATCACTCTTTATCCAAATCGGCCAATTGCACTGTAAAAAACATATTCATTCAACAAAAATGAGAACATTTGAAAATCACTGCTGAAAGTTAACCCTAAAACAATGTTGGCTCAATTAATCAACGGAAGACGGAGCGAGGAACGACTTTACAATCTCTGGTCATCGATTGACGGAATAAGCAGCATTGTACAATAGGATTTCTATTGGCATTGGATTGTGTGCCACGGAGTCGGGGCCTAGCCTAGGCCAAGACGTATCGTAGGACACTTTCCGACCACCAGGGGGGGGGGAGGGAGGGATTCTAAAGTTCAGTCATGGCTAGCGTAGGCCTACAAAAATAGGCCCCACACACGAGACGTAGGCCCCTACCGACTCTCAATGACTGGTCATGAGTCAGTGCACAAGGGTTCAGTGGCAGTGTGCATGATGTGCCGTGCCACACACACACACACACACACATGCACACTACCATGTACACAGACTGCCATGCCCATGACTGCACTGCGCGCAGTCGTGCCGCAGCAGTGCAGTGCTGCGAGTGACTGAGAGTGAGACGTGAGAGAGAAGGCTAGTCGAAAACAAGGCTGCTGATGGCAAAAGAACCAAAGTCTTCATTCATTCAGGATAAGGATTCAGTTTGTAGGGTAAATCATGAAAGTGTGTATAAATTTACCAGGATTTAGACAGGGCAAATCGTTGATTTATAACGCCCAAAATTTAGTCACTTCCCCAAATCCGCCATTTTCGTCGAACTCTCCAGTACGCTTTGATCAACAGAGGAAAGAAAGACCAAGATTCGTAATTTGTAATTCGAAGAACTCAATCTCCACACACACGTGGACAAAGTCTCCAAGCTTATCAGCGCATGCGTACAAGATACACAACTATAGGTCTACCGATCGATAATAGATGGCAGCAGCTGACGGCTCGTCAGTCTCCACACAGGCGTACAAACGCTCCAAGCTTACTAGCGTATGCGTGCCACACTCCTTCGCAGAGGTCAGTGCTCCACTACGTTACGCTATACTGACTCTGCCAACATATAGTCTCGCGCAGCCAGACTCTTTCATTACCATTACAGAGTCTGGCCCCAAACTTGATTTCTACTGTTCGATGGTAGTCTCGCGCAACTGCGAATTTCGGGTCAGACTCACTCACTCAACTCAGTCTCACAACCTTCCAGAATGTCTGAATCTGGCAATGAATCGATTAGCAACGTGATCTGAGACAGCATCAACTTACTGGAGTTCAATTTCAGGCTGAAGTCTGAGCAGGAATTGTGTATCCGTATGGAAAGCGAGATCGAGAAAACCCAACTGACATTTATGGTCGTCGCCATG
The DNA here is from genome assembly GCA_002633025.1 of Notospermus geniculatus. NCBI lineage: Eukaryota > Metazoa > Nemertea > Pilidiophora > Heteronemertea > Lineidae > Notospermus > Notospermus geniculatus. The sequence continues at coordinate 161,272 of NMRB01001169.1, read as the reverse complement.
ATGAGATCACATGATCACTTCTCTTGCCCAATCAGCAGCCGGATTGTGATTTTCAAATGGGAGGAATCGGCGGTTGTAAATGAATGACTAGCTCTGCCCCTGATTAGCCAATCAGCGAGCGTACCAGGATCTTGGTACGCCTCCGAACAGTAAATTCGCAGTTTGATCCCAGACGCTTGTTCGATCCCCAGATTCGAAACAGCGGCTGGGTGACCGAGACTAGCCAACATACGGCCGAACTATTTCCATATCCTCCGCGGCGCCCACGATTGGGCTGCCAGCACTGNTTATTTATCACCTTCTACCGTCTGTCGTGCACTTTGGTCCACGAAAAGTGCGAATGTCGTGGAACTGGTCGTTGAAAGGACAACAAAACACTTAAATGTGATTTTTTTCACGCGAGTCGAGGGTTCCATGGACGCGGCCATCTTGGATATGACGTCAATCTTTAATAGTTCCACGCTGCGGAATAGTTTAGCTTGGGGGCAAAGGTGTAAGCCAGAACATCGTGGAGGCGTCACCTTGCGGAGGAAATTGGTGAAGAGGGCGTTTGTTTCCAGAGGCATTATTAGCGACCGCCATATTGTGGAGCGAAATGCATTCTGGGAACCAGTTTGTATGCGTGCATCTGGTTACGAGTTGACCCAGGTACGAGTTGACTCGAGTTACAAGTTGACTCGGTGGTCGAGGTCGATGAGTTGACTTGGTAATAAAAAATAGGCCATTCGTACAAAATTCATCGACCAAAGTACGTCATGTACGTGTTCCCTTTTCATACTTGCTCGACGTTCTTCGCGTAGTTCACAGAGGGCAGCAATGTAACGACTGTAACGAAAAGACCGTGTAACGAAACGACCTGATACCCCCGTAACCTGCGTGACCTTAGCACTCCACAACTGGCCTACATCTTCTGCCGCGGAATTTTTAGGGCTAAATCTTAGGGCTACATTTTTATATTTATTGTAAAAATATCCTTTGTTGTAAATAATTTCAATACTGGTCAGAATAACAGTGTCAACTGGTAGAAACCATGTAAAATGTCACTTTTCACTACGGACTACTTGAGTGGGTGACCAACCAACATTCAGAATCGATTGTGAGACCATTGCCCGACAAACATGGAAGGTCGTTCGTCGATTTCATTTTTTGGCAGGTAAAACTCGATTTTTCTCGTTATCTTTGCTTCCAATTTTGTAATTTGTTGTTCATTTCATGAGTTGAATGTATTCTATAAATGTGTATTGCCTCAAACTACCTTCTTTGGAGTTACTGGTTGAGTAAACTGCGGTTTAAAATTTCCCCCTCCCGTCCCGCTCAGCTGATTTTACACAACGTCACAACGTAAACATGGTAAAATCCATTGTCAATGTCAGAGATGTGCTGTAGTGACTAGGGCCTAGGCCTAAGTGTATGTAGCTCTAGCCTAGGTCTACACATGTAGTACAAGTACATAACCATTAGGGAGGTTTCGCAAACGCCCGGTTAGGCCCTACGACGACGTTTATCTATTGTTTGGGTATACCCACACAATAGATAAACGTCGTCGTACGGCCTAACCGGGCGCTTGCGAAACCTCCCTATTACGTAGGCCTACGACTACGTGGAAGGAAGGTCGTTGTTGCAAGAAAGCAGCTAGGCCTAGGCCTAGAAACGTGTGGGGCCTAGAATTGTATAGGCCTAGGCTGTATCCGGTCGTAGAATCATAACCATGATCATGAGAAAATTCTTTGGTTACTCTATCTACATTTATTTTAGAAACACAACGTTTCAACCAGTGTACCCTGGCCGTAGTCCTGTGTACAAGTGTACTACGGCCAGGGTACACTGGTTGAAACGTTGTGTTTCTAAAATAAATGTAGAAAGAGTAACCAAAGAATTTTCTCATGTTTAGTTTCACCTATCTAAAATGTCACTCAAAGAACATAACCATGATGTTATGTTCGGAGACCGGAGTTTTCGGTCTAGCCTAAGTAAGTAAAGGCTTGGCCTAGGCCTACAGGGTTCCCCCCGAAAAAATATTTATTTAGGGGGGGGCACAATCCGGGTGCCTCCGGTCTTTTGGGGGGGTCTGGGGTTCCTCTCCAGAAATGTTTTTCCAGAAGCCTGGAGATGCATTTTCCAAGCATTTCAGAGCTTAAAACTTCCTGTGTACAGATCTTTGTTCGACTGTTCTTGAATTAAAAGGGCAATTTAAAGACACTGCTCTGCAATTATAAGGGGGGCAAGCCCCCTTAAAATCATGAAAGGGGGCTCCTGCCCCCTTACCCCCTCTGGCGGAAACCCTGGAGTACATATGTTCATCTGCTACTCAGTGCAGTTTGAGTTAGTTAGGCCTAGGCCCAGGACAAGTAGGCCCAGGCCAACGCTACACTCAGTAGGCCTAGGCCTACGAGGTGGCTGCCGGTAGGCCAAGCTACATGTATCTAGTAGGCCTAGCTATAGTAAATAGTACATGTAACTGGGCCAAAACACAAAAGGATGGATCTTCAGGCTAGTCATCGTATCAGATTGGACATAATGTGTAGGCCTAGTAATTTGCCTAAAAACTAGTTCATTTCTTGTCTCTGACTACAAGGCTCAGGTAGGCCTTCATAACATTCCTGATCAGTGCTGAAAGAAAAGGTCATTGAGTGCAAGACATTTGCGTAGGGACAGCGTAAACTAAAATGTCACTGTGACCACACATGTATGTAACAAAACTGACTTATTATTCATACTGCATGCAGCCTTGACAGAATATTGTTGTTCAGTTGAAAAGAGCTTGGCACAGGAAGTCTGGAGTTCTTCAGAGGGAAGCAAATCTTGACTGATTTCAACTTCATGTTCCTTGTTGTGGTTGGATGAACCTGTGTAAAGTGACATGCTGTAAAGGTAGTTGTTGGTGCAAGGTAGCCAATTTGCATGGCAAGCCAGCGTGGATAATCAGCATATACGCTACACAAACAGCGTGCTAAATGTCAGCCACTGTTTGATGTGTGTTTCTGTTCGAGAGATATGTAAACTACAGGCCTACTTGTTGATAGAAAACAAGTTGCGGTTTGTGGTTACCCCACATAAATCAACCTACATATACAATGTAGGCAACGTGGAGATCTTGTGGTTGAAGAGCAAACCCACAGTATCTGTTTGTTTTGTTGCAGATGACATAATTCACATAAACGTTGCATTAGGAGATTGGATAAGTCTAGCGGATGCTGAGGAGGTTATGGACCGAGTCAATGGAGCTGTCGACTGGTATCAGAAAAAGGTAAACATTGATGTTAAATTCTCTCAATGTATGGGGACAGTAGTCAGCAATGTGAGGACAGTAGTCAGCAATGTGGGGGCAGTCAGCAATGTGGGGGCATAGNAGTCAGCAATGTGGGACAGTAGTCAGCAATGTGGGACAGTAGTCAGCTGTGTGGGGATAATAGTCAGCACTGTGGGGACAGTAGTCAGTCAGCAATGTGGGGACAGTAGTCAGTAATGTGGGACAGTAGTCAGCAATGCAGGACAGTAGTCAGCAATGTGGGACAGTAGTCAGCAATGTGGGACAGTAGTCTGCTATGTGGGGATAATAGTCAGCAGTGTGGCGGACAGTAGTCAGTCAGCAATGTGGGGACAATAGTTGTTAGCTTAGTAGTGGGGACAGTAGTCAGATCAGTTGAAAATGGACTAGGTCCATGTCATCTGAACCCAACATTGAATTCAGTTTGAAAATATGCCTCCATGACCATACTCTACAATGTACAAAGTAATGTGCGTGGTTCTATAAAAAAAATGGTTCCACGGGCAGAACGGAAAATTGATCTGCTGATTGATTTCCCATAAATACTGACATTCTGTATAATGTATGTTTTGTAGCCTGTTCAATAGCTGGTGCCTTCCATGTGGGTATTGATATTGACAAGGGTTGCATCAGCCTACACTTGACGCCTCCACATACTTGTAGTTGTATGTTTTCACATTGTGTTCCATCGTAAACCCTTTGTTATTTCCGCCCTGCTACCTCGATACAGTGGGTGCACCCAAAAATGGCAATTCTGGACAAGTGGAGGTTTGCAAGTCAACACGAACACACAGGCAGAGACCAGAACTTGGAGAGGGTCATGCGTCATGAACTGGTCCATTTTGCGTTACATGTGAAAAATCAACAATTTTGGTGTTTTTTAATATTTTATTTCCAACATCAAACTCTATATAAAAACATAACTAAAACTTTCATATCTGGCTTAGTTTTGAAGATATCGGCCATTTTAGGCCCATATTTTAAAGGAAATGAATTAAATTTCCGAGCGTTTTTCCCTGTTTTCTCCAAACTGTCCGTTTCTGGTAAATTGGCCATAACTTTTTTGATACTCAACCATTTTCAATCTGGTTTGTTGCAAACTACAGCCCAGAAGTATGTCTATTCAGAAAACCTAACAGTTACTAGGGCCATAAAATTGGAATATGTTAACTACTGGCCTGAAAAATATACACTTTTTAGAAACGGAAATTTCAGATTTTCAGAGAGAACAGTCAACCTCTCTTCGTTAAACCATCAAAAGCTATAGAGAACCAATTAAAAACTTGTGAACATCAATTTCAGAACCAGAAAACATTTAAAAACTACATTCTCAGGGATACTGTGCACAAAATGTCCTCATGATCAATCATCAGGAGGTCAAAGAGGGGAGGGTCCTTCTCAAAGACCTCAACCCCGACATAGAGCACACTGTTCTTACGAACAATAGCCTGTTTTTTCTCTTTTTTATACATGTACTTGTCCCTTGAGGACCTTTGATACTGGTAGAACTGACCCATAAGAACCTTACTGCCCTTTGGGAACCAAATGCCATACTCAGACTGAGTGTCTTCATCCTAAGATAATCACTCCGTGGGATGCTAATTGTTATGCAACAGGTAATAGTTGTCCAAAGATCCCTATTTTAGCATCAGTAATCAGTATTGAAGGTCAGTATTATTTTGGGGGTAAAAAATAGCAGATAATTTAAAGGGAAACATACAAAGTAAAGATCATCTGCCATGTGCTGTGCAAAATGGCTACACCCTGCTCTCATACATCAATCTATCTGGTGATTCTGGAACTAAATAAGCAGTAGTGACATTTCTTGGGCTGCAAATGTACCAGCAATTGCATTGCCTTGAATGAAAGGGTGTGAAGAAGAAGTAGTTTGATAATATAGTGTTCCGCCGATCCGCTCCTGCCGATCCACTCCTCCTCCCACCCGAAAATGCATGGACGTGCTCCCACTCTGGGGGTGATAACATCACGCAGAAGGAAGATAACTAAAATCTGATTGCAGTTCCGAAAAGAGGAGAAAAATAGCTTCATTTTGATACTAAACTTGTTCATGTTTGAATGGAATGATTTGTGAATAAATGCAATTGAAATTCATGATTCGAAAATTTTTGTAACACCTCCCCCTTTTTAGAGGACCAGTTCATGACGCACGACCAGAGATCCCCAGAGGACATGCCTCTCACATCATGGATATCAAAAATTGATCCTGAATAGTGATAATGAATACAATATGTTGATTTGCTGTTTTCCAGCGAGGCTCATGTATGGAAATGTTGCTCTATTTGTACGGGCGGCAGACAGGTGACTGTGAGAGGTTTTATGAACCTGTTTTTCTGGCCATTGTATATCTCCAGTGAGGTAGTCAGCGAGACATTGATCTAGCCTGTTCATACATGTTGTGGAATATCAAATGAAGTTCCGGGTATGGTCGAGTAGGCCTATGGGGTCTGTTTATTCATTGGCCTTGGTCGGTCAATGTCGGCGTGTCTAAGAAGCACACACTTTTATGATGCCGACTTTTGTCCTCGCATAGTCCTGGTTTTGTCACCCCGACATCAGTCATGTTTGTTGATTCTCACACTCAATTATTTAGTGGATCGGTCGGCCTCAAACCAAGTGATCTCCCCTCTCGGTCAGCTGAGTTTAAAGAGAGAGTGTAGCTGGTTCTCAAAGTACACCAACACTTTTCAATTGAGGGGACCAGTTACAGCACATTTGTATGTAAATAAAAACAGCCCAAAGAGAGGTTGACAGGCTTCTTTTATCTGTGCAGAATTCAAATGATCATTCACTTCTTGGCTCTTCTAGAAAGTGCCTGAGGAAGACCCCGATCGGGGTCGAAAATTTGCGGAATTCAGAGACGACCTTTGTGTTATATCATATGTGTTGATCTTTGTGCTTTACTTTGGATATCTGTACAGAATTCAAACACCACATGTAAATGTAGAATAATTTAGGTCCTCTACATTATTTGTTCTCTGGACCATTTCTCTCCAAGTTGGCTGTGGTACTTGGAAGTTGATGGCAATAGTTTCATATGATGGGGATTTGCTGTTCTTGACAATGTAGTGATGGCTTCACAGGTATTAACGAGCATATTTCTTTTGTTTTCAGATAGGAACATATGACAAACAACTATGGGAGAAATCAGTGGAACAGAAAATCATCAAGGTGAGCTTCTCTTGGGTTCAAATGTCTGTGCCCCCTGTGGCAGTGGTTTTATCGTTCGATGTCCTGTGCCTATTGCTCCCCTCCAAGGAACTACATGTCCATGTACTTTTGTCTTTTCATTCAACTTCAGTTTGTTGAAGACAGTTCCTCATCCTCCCATAGCAGGGCTTTGCTCTCACTCCTCTACCTAGACTTGCACATAAAAGTTTGTGTGAGTGGATGAAGAGGGAGGTAAAAAACCTTGCTGTGGGAGGATGAGTTTTGTAGAGTTCCTAACAGAAAGTGTCATAGTGGCTCATGTTCTCTTGTTCACTCATTGCATCCCTCTAGAATCAGCCGATACTACGTGATGCTGGACTAAAAATACACATAACCATGACAACGGTGGATGTGTTATGTCTGTTCTCCCTGGTTGTATCATCAAGTCTTTAAAAACGTATTCATCTACGCAGAGAGCCACTAATCGTGAATATGAATCGTGTGGGTTGCCGTGTCATAAACATCAGAAAGATAACGTGGGCGGGTTGGAGTTGATGCAGCAATCGGATGACGAGATATAAACACTGAGGAAATCAGCAGTCAGACACACCGTATAAAGGGATATTTATGAACATGTAGTGTTAAAAAACTTAGTTTTCATGTTTCATCTGTCTGATGTACTCAATCTTTTGAAGGCCTCAGCTTTGTGTGTTCCACGCTGTGTTTGTAGTAAATGTGACCCGTGCCAGCAAAATGAGTCGGAATGCGCGCCGGAAAGAAGACCCAAGATGACACCAGAGAATAATTACACTACAGAAATGGCCGAAGTCAATTTCACAATGGGCAGACAATCCTGAAATCAACAAACCATTGGTGTCACTTTGGGTCTCCGTCTGTGCGCATTCCGACTCATTTTGCTGTCACAGGTCACAAATCTGTTGTTTTATGTCTGTGAATCAAATAACATCGGTCTCAGAATGTTCAGGTTACCAATTAACAAACCAAGTAAAGAAACAATTAGTTTCTGCAAATAATGATAATATGATAATGTGACTCGTGGCACCAACCAATCTGTCCTAAAATACCATGCTCTTGTATGAAACATTGAGGTCCTAGCTTCATGACATGCATTATGAAACAACATAACTTGCATAATGTACAGTTCACAACAATGTTACCATGTTTTCATGAGTGTACAATTTATGCCACAAGTGTAACTTATGCAAGATCGTATAATAGGTGACAACTCTAACAATCCACAAGTGATTTGTCAGCTCCTGATGTGTGATGGTATGACATCATGTCTGGTGGAAGGTTGATGATGTATGTGTTGTTTTGGTTATTTCAGGGTCTTGTGGTAGGCCATCATACTTTCTTATCCCCTCAGGTTTTGCTTTTCAACACACCTCATTGTTTTTCCCACATTTCAACTCAACAACGGACATTTCTATCAGTCTCACAATTCATGCAATTTGGATTCGTCCAGATTGTCATCAGGCTTCCCTCTTCCCGGCTTCAAGAAGCAATGGTCTGGGAACCGGCCTACCTAATCACCAATCACGACTGCCCAGACACAAATAATACACGTTGGCTGCCCAAATAACTGACTCATTTGTGACCACGTCTGGGAAAACCCAGCCAAAGTCGCTGAACACCACAGGGTGAATACGTTATGTGGGGAGTGTCATCACAATGAAAAGACGACGGTCTGTTAGTGGCAAATAAAGCGTTATCGATTGTGCAACAAAGATCAGGTATGATCAAGGCCTATGTCACTCCCCAGCGACTTTGGCCGGGTTTTCACAGACCCAGTCACATTTATTACATCGTTCGATTCTTCCCTAAATGATGGATGGTCTAACCAGGATTGAAGTTCATCTCCCCGTACTAAAAAGTCTCAAGTTTTTATCTGATGTGACGTGAACTAGTTTAATAATGGCATGAGAGTTTGGAGTCTTTTCTGCCATGTTTTAATCCTGATTGATTCTGAGATAATTAGTCGTGGTTCCCTAATGCTCAAATCTCCTGTGTTTCCTTCCTTACTAGGAAGGCCTGAAGAGTAAAGACATGCACAACATGACTTGCATCTGATGCAATAAAATATGCCAGTCCTGTCAGAATGGGGTCGTAGACATTCTTTTTCTACCATTTGATGGCGCTGCGACCGTATCAACTTTTCCACTGTGACGTTGTACGGAACGTCAACCTCACACTGCCGTGACGTTGTGGCTTCATGCTCGCACCTCGTATTGCCACGGAGATGACGTCCTGAAGACAATGAAAAGGCCTGATACGGTCGCAGCGACATCTTTCTGTGGAGAAGACCTCATTGGAATGAGGAATGCTAAACTTGAGGAATTGTTCCTCAACATCAACATGGGTTGATGAACATGGCAACAACTCTACTTCATGATGTTGATTTTGGAACAATCTGCCAGTTTTTCAGTGCTGGAAGCGTTACAGAGTTGATCATAGTCAGACAGGACTGTTGTAGCCTCAGAGAGTACTGGTACTCCACGCTCATCAAGCAGTCATATGAATGTTGAAAATTCTGAATGTTGACAACGCCCTACTGTATTTTCCAGGGTATTCATGGCATGCGGAATGTCCCAAAGAAATCAGGCAAGGTGAAGGCTGAGTTCATCGACGTGGATTTGGTCCGAGGTGAGTGGTGTGGCAGACGTCAGTCCGTGGCCAAGCAGATGACATCTTCTCTTGCGAGCAGACGGCATCTTGCCCTGAGAATTTCTCCAAAACCGAGTAGCTTTTAGAGGAAATATTTGATTGGAAATGGTAGCAGAAGTGAAGTGGAAAAAATTATGGTGGAATTTAATAAAACGTGTTGAAATCGATTGAGCATTGGACATCATATAGATGAGTTTATCTACACATGTATGTGTGGGTGTAATTCATGAATTTAACATGTTCATGACATCTGTCCCTACGTAACACGATGTCTGTTTCATGTCGAGAGAGCACCTGCTTCGTGGGCTCGGCCCGACAAGTGTCGTGTTCGTCAGTCGTCATTCATTGTGTCGTTCACTTATGTTTGAAGTGTTCATTTGTTTACTTTGAGAGTAAAATCAATGAATATTACAAAACATACCACGTATTACAAGTATTTAGGCAGACGTATCGATTAGGGTGATATGTTGACGAGGAAAATGCTGACAAACTTTGACCTCGTTTATATATTCAGACTGTCAATCTGCTGTTGTCAAATCACAAAATCACGGTTTTGCCTGACTCATTTCAGGGCCGTAGCTAGTTTTTTTCACTCGGGGGGCATTTTAAGCAAACGAGCTGCCCGGACGTAGGCTTGGCCTTCGAGCGCCACAGGGGCCTGTTTTGCGGGGGGTCTGGGGGGCCTCCCCGAGAAACGTTTTGAAAATTAGAAGCTCACTAAGCTCTGAGATGCGATTTGAGGTCAAATTCCTGCACTCTGAGACACGAACAATTCTGATCTTTTATCCCATTTGATTTTGCTGAAAAATTTTTTTTTTGAACAATTGGCCTGGGGGGGCATTTGCCCCCCTGTCCCTATGCTAGCTACGGGCCTGCATTTAGCCCATTGGTGGGTCTCTGGCTTGTCCTTATAAAGATGCCCCCCAGAATGAGCTGCTCCTTGAGTTCCCCAGAAACGATTCTGGAGAGACTGGGGTAAAAATAGGAAGCAGTTTGAGACCTACAGAACTGTAGAAAACATTCCATACTGTTCTACCAGCCATTTAGAGATATCTCACACCGCACTGGTCTTCCACATCTCACACTGCCTATTATCTTCTCTTGTTTATGGTGGTGTCAAATATTTCCATGATATCCTAATTAATGTGTACAGTTAGAATCACGGAGATGATCTCGTGTAATTTGTTGAACTAATAAGTTTCTAAAAATAGCTGTAGTTTGTCATGGGTCGGGTAATTATGCCCATAATTCAGTGCCATCACGTCCTTCCATCAATTCATTGATCAGTGTTTATGATTTACTTCATGTACTTGATGACCACTTGACATTTTGACAACTACCGGTTATGTTTTATCTATCACATTCGATGAAAGCTTAAAGGGGGATCCCACCTGTGAATTATCGCTCGGTAGAATAGGAGCAGTCAGCCGTGCGTATTGCCAAAAGATGGCAGCACAGTTCTAGCGGACTAATACAAAAGAAACATCTCCTGATTGGTGCTCAATCAAGAATGAATGGGTCCACTATATGCATTGAATTGGGTAGTGACACCTATTGGTCAATTCACTGACAGATCCTATTACAGGTCACTCGGTCAGGAACCTGATTATCTTGTTGGACAGAAACACTGCCAGAACGAGACAGTGGGAACTCTGTGGCCTGTCACATCTGAGGTGTGAGTTCAAACCCAGGTTGGAACCATTCGATTCACTGTCAGAGTGGTAGAGTGGTAACATTGAGGTGTACCACCGCTGAGCTTCCGGGTTCAATCCCAGGCAGACCAGCTCTTCATGTGATAGAGAGGGTGACTCTCTTTGACAGCACAGGTTTTCTCCAGGCACAAGTCTTATAATCTGCTCCTTCCATATCAGGGTCAGCTAGTCTTATAATCTGCTCCTTCCTATTTCGGGGTCAGCAAGTCTTATAATCTGCTCCTTCTTATTTCAGGGTCAGCATTTACCAAAGCCAAGCCACAATTTTCTGCATTTACGATCGCGAGGAAGGGTCTGCTCAGAGTCTTTTTACTGCCATTCTTTTACAAATGGTACGTTATCCAGGGGAGCGGGGTGGGGCAGTGGTAACAATGTCAACCTTCTGTCCGAGAGGTATTGGGTTCGAGTCCCATTGGAAGTGTCCATGATGACCAGTGGAGGACAGTCCAGTAGAATGCCTGATACAGAAACACACGAGCTCGCTTTTCATAGTCTGCCTGGGTTACCCGACCTTTTCTGACCTCATATAGAGAGAGCTGCAATCTTTGACCTCCTCAAAGAACCTGTGTGTATATTATGTTTATTCCCTTTTCTCCCTGTAGGTGGCGAGACCAGACATCATTCAGATTCTGGCTGTTCATGATCTTACTTTACATCTTACATATATCGACCGTGATACTTTACTTCACATTGGAGAATGGAGAGCCAGAAAAACAGCAGGTGAGTTTGAGAAATTGTCCCCATCTGCTCCGACGTGGCCCATTCTATGTCGTTCAAGAACCACACGGCAAAATTCTCACTAACGTGTTGTTTTCCTTCCAGATGGTGCGGACATCGGACGTCATCACACCCTGCCTCTTGCTTGTCATCCTCGGGATCATGCATGCACAGATCGTGTCCACGCATGCCACGCGGAAAGCTCAGCGAGAAGGAGAGAGGTTAAGAAAGTGAGTCTTTGAACATTTCTATGTTGGTTTGGGTTTACGACTTACATTAGATCAGAGGAGTACTCACATGCAATGCTGGGGAATCTGCAGCCTGGCAGCGAGCTTAAGTCCTGCAAGACTTTGAATAAAAATGTGGTGAAACGAATCAATGGCGTCACACCATGACATCCCAAACGCCGTGCAACTGGGCAAAGCCTTGCTGCACCATAATGTGGGAAAGATTTATGGGTTCGCCATCACTCTTGAATCGTTTCATTGGTCCGTTGCTTTGCATTCAAACTGACGGTACATGTCATTTGCTCGTTTCAGGCGAAATGAAAGATCAAAACGAAGAAAGTCCCGGCCGTACTCGTCAACACAATCAGAGCCGGAGAGTGGATCACAGGAAAATAACGGAGACCCAAATATTGACGACGCTAAGAAGTCCTCGTTACTCAGGAAAGCACTTCAGAACGAAAGCTCAAAACTTTTGTCTAGTCTTGAGCGAGGGAGTAAGGATGAGAGGGTGGTGCCTGGGACAGATCGGAGCTGTGAATCTCAGGATGGTGGGAAGAGACCAACCGAGGGATTGAAAACGTCGCCGAAGATTGTTATCAAAGATGTGTCAGGTGGTGTGTCCAAAAAGGCAGCAGAGGAACGTGAAAACGTGGTGAGGGACTCGCGGTTGGAAGCAGCTGGTGCTGTCGGTTGTGAGTGTAAATCAAGTGAGACGCAGTGGTGCCAATGTGAGGACGATCATGAGAGACTGGCGTATAAACCTCTCGACGTGACGGACAACGTTTCGTGGAACACCCAGGAAGATCTGAGTTCGTTGTCGATGCCGCTGGAATCGGTCGGCGAAATAATCATCGCAAAAGACGAACAGTTCTTGGAGGATAATCTTAAGTTGAAACATCGTGATGACATCTTTGCTGCCGGCGCCAAAAGTGCCAACTTAAGCGACGAAAGTGCATCCCCTGGACGGAGCGACTGCTCAACTCAAAAGAAACGCGATTCGTTATCCGGACCGTTAGACTTCGCGGCTGAGCGAAGTGACTTAAGCAGCTCCTGTGAGGTGGAGGCGAAAAATGACAGCAGTATTGAGGCAGATCGGTTGCTTAGCAACCTAGCGGATGCTGAGTCTGGTGGTGAAGCGCCTCCTATTCAAATCCGTGTAACTAACTCTCAAGAACAAGATGTGAGGTCTGATTCGTCATCGAATAAGCGCCGTTACGGCAGCGGACAGACCGTCCGACGTCGGCGAAGGTCAAATCTCAAGGTCAACATCAACTCAGAAAGCGGGAAATCGTCGTCTGGGTCGAAGCGTAAACATGTCGAGACATTGCCGGTGAAAGGTCGTGACCCGAAGGAAAGCACAGCGGCCAGCTCTTGTGAGTCAGAGGCTGAAACTGTACCGAATACTCCGACATCATCAAGGGTAAGGAAGACCTAACAAAATATCCTCAACCTTCTGTCCTTCCGTTAATTTCGGTGCAAAAATTTGTGTTCTTGTTGTGAAATTTGTTTACAAATTGACGTTGTTTTTGATGTTGTGAGGTTTCTGTTAGCTGTTGTTTTCCCAAAGTTGCATGCACGATTTGNGGCCCGAAACGGGGGGGGGGGGGAGAAGTCAGATAGGATTTTGTACGAGATGACCTCCGGAGTAGAGGTCGCCACTGCACGTTTTGCACTCACTCAGTGAAGCTGTGTCTACACATGCTGTTTCTTAATATGAATAAAGTGATTAAAATGTTTGAAAAAAAATGTGTGATTCCTTTCCAGGTGAAGTTACGATATTCACGGGTCAAATTTTCAGATTCTATTTCGGTAAATATTTCCAATGGTTCATGATTTTGATATTTGTGTTGGGTTGAGGGGTAAGGAATGACGTCTGAGGGAGAAGTAACTAATGATAAAGAAGTATGCATGGGTCAGCGGCTGTGTTCATCTGTCCGTCAAACGATGGCCTACTGTTGGAGGCATTTCCTGAGAGAGAAGCCTCAAATGCCAGGCGGCATCTGGTAGGGGGAGTTCATGTGCATGGCATGGGGAGGGCCTCTGCAGGATGGTCTCAACTTGGAGATCTACACATGGGGATATCCGGTGTCGTCAGGATTTGGCCTCCAGTTGGAGATGTTGACATGGGAAGTCCTCCAGCATTGAGATCTGGCCTACGGTTGGATGTGTCCACATTGGAAGTCCTCGAACATTGAGGTCTGACCTCCAGTTTGAGGTGCTCACATGTGAGGTCCTCCAACATTGAGATCTGGCCTCCAGTTTGAGGTGCTCACATGTGAGGTCCTCCAACATTGAGATCTGGCCTCCAGATGGAGATGTCCTCATGGGGAAATCTTCCTATCATTTTGGGGGCTGGCCTCCTTCCAGAGGCATCTACAGATGGCAGTCGTTCAACTGCCAGAGCATTGTGCCGAAGACCCGTGCATCCCTTATCCTCAAATAACTGCATGTGTTTGGAAACCGCCGAACAAAATTTGTGATTAACCAACCATGTCCTCACGCTAGACATACCTTCACTGAAATAATGGCATTTACAGTAGCACTCCAGAAACAAAGAAAATCGTTAGAGCCCTCAAAGTTTTGGCTGTCGAGGTTACAGGTGCAATGATTCTTGATATTCCATAACCTAGAATGACGCGACAGACATCTTGGAAATTTTGAGTTCGTGTTACTGTAGGTGCCAAAAATTGTTGTTGTCACTCACAAAGAGACATCAAGCATTGAATGGCGATGAATGACATGAAGGGTCGTATGCACCAACGAAGATTATCTTGATATCAGGTTTAGCCACAACTTTTCCATTGTCAAATCACGCTCTGGCAAACCTGAACAATGGAAAAGTTGTGGCTCAACCTGAGTTCTAGATAATCTTCGTTTGGTGCATACGGCCCGAAGTGTTTCAGGGCTGGAGTTATGGAACTTTACACTCGTTTTGTAATTTGCTACAGAAACTTGTGTCATTATGACATCATCTGGTGAATTTTCAGTAAGCGACGCCAATCAATGTGACGTCATGGCATCGTGGACCGGCATTCCTGTCTATCTTAGCAAAGTGTTTGGCGCAACTGAAACTGGTCAGTGGCTGTTGATTGGACTAAACTGTGGGGTGTTGAAGTGGTGCACCTGAAACTGTCATCGTCATTCAGGTTGTTGTCTCTCTTGTTCTTTCTTTATTTTCATTAACGCACACATCCTTAAATTTCCGTGTTAATTTCACTTGTTATTGAATGTTGTGATGTTATTTTGCAGAATGCGACGCACAAACGTAATTTGTCGCAGTTACTCAACGTCCGCCTCCAACAGACCAAGCTTGAGTCGAGCAACTCCAGCGATGTTAGTAACATTTTGTTTGTGTAGCGGTGCTCTCAATAGGTGGCGCTTTAAGCAGGGTGGTGTCTTCTGGATGGAGGGTCTACTGTCTTTACCCGTTTTGTTGTCTTTTTTGTTTTTTGAACGTTTACTGATTGCTTTTGGACTTTTAGTTTAGGATGGCAGATTTGGGTGAATAGTGTTTCTTTTTTAAAAGCCATGAGAACGTCAAGTTGCTGTTGCTTGCTTCCCACGGTATGGTTGAATTGAAAGTACATGTATGTAAGTCAGGGATAAGTAACCCTGCTTTCATCGTGTGGCTGACCCGTCCCGCCACATGTCTAAACACCAACCCGTTGAGTATGCTTAAGTTGTGTTGTATCCCTTCCATCCATTGGTGTTCATGGTAAGTGTTGAAGAAGACTTCACCCTCCTTCAACGCCTCCTCTTGGAGCGACTACCTAGCTATGGTCGAGGGCTGAGACGCTCAGTATTTACCTCCCAGATAGAGCTTTCATTCAAATGAATCCAGGAAGTATCAGCCTACAGTATGAACTTATCAGACCCACTCTAGTCCATTCACATCCTACATGTATTTCTGAACCAAAAGTAATAAAACAACCCGTTTTATTCGTAACAACAACTGGTAAATGCATTGCGGCGTCCGCTCTGGAAACTGTTCTGTGGAATCTTTGACTCGGCGCGAATAGTCCGCTTTAAGACACCAAAGTCCAGTCCCAGGTTGAGCATTCAAGTTTGTTTTTGTACTGACCTGTAGTAAGGACACCTCTCAATTAAGGACAGCGTTAGTCAGTGCCAAGGGTGTCCTTAAAGAGGTTTTCCTGGTTAAAAACTGACCTACTGCCGAGCCGATGAATGCATGTTCAGAACAAGATCTGTTTTTGCCTACAATGAAATTTGATATGATCGTTTAATGAGGAGATTAGACAGAGGGGATCAGGTGTTCGGGCTGGATGAGATGGATGATCTCTTGTTCTGCTTAAGCTGAGATAATCCCTTGAAAATAGTTTGTAGAAAAAAAACGTAATGTTTTGAACGATCTGAGTATCGTGCCGTTAACATTCTCGTCCTGTCTCTGATGATACATGTATATGTAGTTAAAAAAACAATACACTTGTTGTTATTGGCGGATGAACTCAAATGCTGCTCCTCGTTAGAGTCTTGAGCAAGTTGGCTCTCAGTCTCAATGGGCAGTTCATTGTTGATACATGTATATGTAGTTAAAAAAACAATACACTTGTTGTTATTGACTGATGAACTCAAACGCTGCTCCTCGTTAGAGTCTTGAGCAAGTTGGCTCTCAGTCTCAATGGGCAGTTCATTGTTGGTTTCCATAGTACTTATGCTAAGACTAATCACACTAACGACTACGGTACTTGCATGAGAAAACTCGAAGTTATCAATACATAATGAGTAATGGGGGTCAGCGTCCCAATGTCGGTTTCCTGTAATCTGCCTCCCTGAATTTCCTCCTCTTCTTCTTCCAGGGTCCAATGTCGGAGGCCGAGTGGGAACGGATGAACTCTGACATGGCTACTTCTGATACGAGTTCCTGTACGTCGGGTAGCGAGCTATCAGATGATCATGAAACCTCATCCCATGATGATCCGTTCTCCTGGACGTACGGCAGTCAGCCGGTGAGTATCACGGTCGGTAGGTGTTGGACACAAGGATGATTCCTGGAGTTGACCATAGGAGAGGTTATTGGGCTGAATCGAATTGACGAGTCACAGTGGTGTAGTGACTCTAGCCTGTGACTAGCTGTCAGGAGGTTGCGGTTCAACTCTCCGTCAACACGAGACTGTGGTTTGTTCTCTTCACCTCAGTCGCTTCTCCTGACTGCAATATCCTGGCTTGATGATGGACACCTCGTACTCAAAGACCACCTCGTGTCCCGAGTCACCCTTTATTGCGAACTCCTAAAGTGATGATCCTCCTTTCTTTTCAGTCGGACACCGTCGTCCACAACTCTCACACGCCGGCCCACGACAAGGTCAGCTGTTACATCTGGGAGGGAGAAGAGTGCAAAAAGGTCGATTTAACGGTCCTCGACATCGGCTGGATCATCATCGAAAAAGTCGGCAAGATTCCTGAAACCGCGGATTACCTTTTACTCGGCATTATCTTTTCCTTTTTATTAGCGTTCACGCCAGGGATGTTCCGTCTTTATCACCAGTTTGATTTGGAATACTTAGACTTGCAGAATTCTGAACTGTTGAACAAGCTTCAGTTTGTGATGTTTGGGGAGACGTGGGTCTCTGATGTGATCATGGCCAACGGAGCTTTACAACGGATTTGTCTGTCCTGCATCCTCTTCTTCTTGTTGTCAGTGGCGGAGAGGACATTTAAACAAGTAAGTACGGGCAGTCTATCTTCTCCTGTTGGTACCACTGTGTGCAGTCTTCTGTTGGTCCCACTGTGTGCAGTATTCTTGACGTCTTCTTCACTCTTTTGTTTGTTTCAAGTTGATTTAGGGACACCACGTCATCCGGTGCAAGTCAGGCGCGGATCCAAGGGGGGCGCACCCGCCGCACGCCCACCCCTTTCGGCCAAAAAATCGACCGTGAAATTCTGAAATTTGGAGTAAATCATTGAAATTCACCGCAGATTTCAATGTTTCTAGCACAGTGCGCCCCCTCTTTCCCGAAACCCTGGATCCGTCCCTGCAAGTGAATCCCAAGGTCAGATTCAGTCAGAAATCAATGTAGAACCTTCTTTCCGTTTTTTCCAGCGACTGTGGTACGCCAAACACTTCTGCTATCTCACCTCATCCCGCCGTGCACGGAAATACGATCTGCCTCATTTCCGTCTCAACAAAGTCCGTAACATCAAGACGTGGCTATCTTTACGTTCGTACCTGAAGAAACGAGGACCACAAAGATCTGTTGATGTGATCGTGTCGGCAGCTTTTCTTCTCGCCGTCACGCTCGTCGCCCTTATGTGTGTTCAGGTAAGTGACCTTGGCTCAAGGTCAAACACTGTCTGAATGGGCGGGGTTATATCTTGAATCACCAGGGGTGAAACTTGCAACTAAATAATCATTTGCATCTGAA
Source organism: Notospermus geniculatus (assembly GCA_002633025.1). Taxonomy (NCBI): domain Eukaryota; kingdom Metazoa; phylum Nemertea; class Pilidiophora; order Heteronemertea; family Lineidae; genus Notospermus; species Notospermus geniculatus. The sequence continues at coordinate 143,112 of NMRB01001169.1, read as the reverse complement.
GTATCAAAGAAATCCCAGGGAACCAAGATAGCGGGACCCGTCAGACCATAAAACGAGATTGTAACTAAAATAGAGGGCAGCACATCGTAACCAGGTCCTACGCAATTGATGCATTTTGAGTGGGAAATTGATCAGGACCTGGGTGTCCCTTTCAATTCAATAGTTTTAACCAGTAGTGACACCTATTGAGGCAGTGGGTTATGGTCCTTGTCGTTTTAACGTTTCATAATGAATCTTCATCTGTTTTTCACAGCTTTTGAAGGACACGGAATCCTTCCTTAACCAGATCTATAACTGGGAGCTCGTCGTCTGGAGTATGACGTTAGGAATCTATCTCCTCCGGTTTATGACCCTCGGAAACAAGATCAACAAGAAATACAAGAATCTTTCTGTCCTGATCACAGAACAGATTAATCTTTATCTACACATGGAGCAGAAACCACATAAGAAGGAGGACTTGATGCTCGCTAACAATGTTCTCAAACTGGCCGAGGATTTGTTAAAGGTACGTTGTCCGTATTGTGTTGCCGAACCATCTATAGTTGTGGTTCATCTTGGTGTAACCATGTGGGTGTCAGCCCTCAGTCTGGCACGGCGGAAACATTGTCGCCTGTCATCGGCAAAGTTCTGGTTTCGTATGTATGTATGTATCGTTTGGAAGCTTCATAACCCTTTTGGATCTTAAGATTGTACTACGGTGTGGAGTCCACGACAGGCTGCTGTCCACCTGTGTGGGGTCTTTTACTTGCCCTGGCATAGACACTCAGGTACAAGGGAACATGGATTTTGATTTTCCCTATTCCTAGGCCATTCTCCAATACTGGTGTAGTATTCTAATACCAATGCATGTCTTTTTCAGGAGTTGGAGAGTCCGTTCAAGATCTCAGGATTGTCGGCCAATCCCTTCCTGTATAACATCACCAAGGTCGTCATCCTGTCCGCCTTCTCCGCCGTCTTAACAGAAATGCTCGGATTCAAACTCAAACTCTACAAGATCAAACTCAAAACCTGATATTGTTTGTGATGTTTGAGCTGGTATTTGTTTGTGCTGTCAACCGGCGGCCATTTGACAACGTTCGGTTGAAGATTTCAGAGAGAAATTCCCGTCGTGTGTCACTGACTGTCTGTTTATGTCAGAGATTTCATGTTGAGATCAAACTGGATGATCTACCGGGTAAGTTGGATAAACATGATTCGTTTTACAGATTTCTTACAATTTACCAAATGTTATTGTGTAAAATGTGTTGTATGAATTGGATCACATGACCCACTGCTGGACGTGGGTATCTTTCGTCAGATCACTGTCAGCTGTCTACTTTTCAACAACAAAACCCTTCTTTTATGCAGTTGTGCTGGAAAAAACAAATGTTGAATGGAATTTTGTGTTCATATAAATCTTCTGCCAACTTTTGGTGTTTCATTTCAATAAAAAACGTTGTTATGAGTTGTAAAACGTGCAATTGAATTTGATTTTGAATTGCTGTTTGTTGAACGTGTTGTCATGGTGACACTGCAGTGTGGAGTTCAGCATAAAATCCTGTCTCGTCCGTGATTGGACGGAATCGGCCAGGTTGTCTTCTCTAGCTCCACCCTGCAGATGTTCGCTAAAAGATATTAAAATATTGTGTACGTTATGTTAATAAGTTGTAATAATTTATTCAAAAAGTGTCATCTATTGAATGTTTTATGTTAATAAGTGTGGGAGAGTTCTATATCCTGTTCAAGAAGTGATCACGTTTTTGAATTTAGTAAGAACCATCCATCTCTCAGTAAGGAGGGAGAAAGCTTTACTTTTGTGGTAGATTTAGGATGTGTTAGGCCCTCGAGCCTAACGTCTGGACCTTTGGCTTGATTGAAGAATGCCTGCCTTGAGAGATCCGGGTTCGATTCCCGGTGCGGTCTGCGACAATTTTTGTTCGAGCTTTGTAAAAAATGTGCTGCAATGTGATCATCATAAAATGATTTCTTAACAAACATTTGCCATTTTGACGATGTTTGTTTACTCTGATTGTAATTTTGTAGTCTGTGTCAATGATTGACTGAGATTTCCCTGACTTTTCTAATCCTAAAAAAAGTATTTAGTTTATCATTCATAAATTAAATGATGCCTGCACTGCCCTCTAGTGGTGAAAGGCGGTATCTATTGGTGAGCAGCAGGGGGATGGTTGACTGGCATAATTAGCTGCATTTAGTTCATGTAGGTACATTTAGGTACAGAGTAGTGTACATTAGGGCTGTTGCACCCATTGAGCATCCTCCTGGCATTGAATGGAGATCCAGACTTTTACCTCTGGTGGGGGCAGTGCAGACCTGCATTTGGAGAAGTCGATGAAGATGCGTTTTGGCTTTAGACTGTTTGAGAACTCACTGTGGTATGAGCTTTAACACTTTCGCTCTCTGACCCCTGAACGTGTTTTTCCTGTCGATGAATGCCAAGAACAACGCCATTGATTACATGATACTTCTGTGCCGTGTGTGCTGTGATCGATACCTTGCCTTGCGACATAGAATTCACTAGAAAGCGATGACGCAGAATGACTGTTTTGTAAACAAAAACGGGCACTTGTTCTGCTGGAGCAGTTTGCCGGGATCAGAGAGTTAAAGACCGTATTTGATGATTGATAATCTCTAATTGTTTCTGTCGGTATTGCACACAGAAACACATTTTCATGTACAGGTGTAGTTTGGTTCCCGAACCCACCGCTAGGGCCAAAAGGGTTCGGTATCGGCCTCGTTTGACCTTGACCTCACACACAGAATTCTGTGTGTCTGACGTCACAGAGGATAGACTGGTTCGCGATCCCAACATAGCTCACCGTATGTTGGAACCAGGAACCAGTCTATCCTCTGTGACGTCAGACACACAGAATTCTGTGTGTGAGGTCAAGGTCAAACGAGGCCGATACCGAACTCTTCTGCGCCTAGCGGTGAGTTCGGGAACCAAACTAGCACAGGTGTTGTTATTTACGCCGTGCCAATCAGACACATGGCATGATTCCATAATTTATATGCATCTTCATAGCTGCTGCTTCGATGGGGCGATTTAGTTTGTGACGGATAATCATAACATGACGTAAAGATTTATTAGAACTTTTTAAAACCTTTCTAGTCTGTCTAGTGTCTAAGATCTTAGGAACGGTAATGTACATACAGATTTATCAAACTGTAGAGAAGTGTAGACGTTTATACCAAAGTATACATGACATCGCCCCCTTGTGGATGTATAAATCATTATCGCGATCAGTTACATCGATTTGTAGCCCACCAAATTTGTGCATTTGTAGTGTGAACAACAAGTCGACACTCATGTCATAATCTTGCGGTAACTTTTCTGTATCGTTGGTACTGCATGAATGGTTGAATTAATTTAGAGTTTCATCGCATGCATGGAATTTGTAGGCATCGACTTTTAAGGAACACGTTTCAAGCTTGCCATTGTGAACACTTTTGAGATGTTGTCGACTTCTTCACAACTGGCACTTCGATGAATTAGTACTAAAGGACTCTTGTACTGTACCCACGCAATCGGACAAGGCCTAACCAGCCATGAAGGATTTCCTTCCTGGCCACGTGGGTTGCGGGCCTGACTTTACTACCCAACCTGCCTGTGCTAGATTGCGATTCTGCACAATACAGTGTCATCTATCTGATTCCATCTGGTGTACTCAAAGTTGCTTTAACTGCTGAACCCTTCACCTGCGAGTGACGTTGGTTCTGTAGCGTGTATATATGATATAGTCCCTTTAACACCTTGCAACTCTTACATCATTTTGTTCGTATCTCACTTGTTCACTCAAAGGATCTTAATCTCCGTAAAGTGAAAATACCTGTCTCGTTTTTCAGGTGTATATCCACTTAATTTATTGTCTGTGTATTCATGTATCTGCCTTCATTTATAAGAGGTAGTATCTCGATTTGTGACCGGCTCCAGCAAAAGGTGGCGCATGTCACAGGTGATCATCATTGGTCATCAGTTTACACAAATATGGGGTCGTATGAATAAAGACTAGAAATGCTTTTACTTTCAATTTATACAGCATTGCCAAGTGAGTTTGTATTGCAAAATTCAAGTAAAAGCATTTACTAGTCTTTAATCATAATGATCCATTATCACTGCTGTCCACTACTGTTGTCAACCTGCAGAGATCTGTTGTAAGGGCGTTAACCTTTCCTACAACAAGCGCCTCCTTTTGCTTCATCAGGTCACATTTGTCAACAGTGGGAGGATGATTTGTTGAGGTGACAGCTACTCTCTACACTACAGTGTACTTGGTAGTACATGATTGAGCAGTTACATTTGTCAGTCTTGCCCCACTGATCACAATGCTGCCTTTCTCACTGGAGGTCATTAGTGTAATATATGAATTTTTTGAGTTCACTTTTTGCCTCACAGATGGCGTTTGGATCACAGCAGTTACTTAAAACCCTTAACATGCTGGATCAAAGATTCTGTGCATGTTGGTGTACAAATTGTACAATAGTCCAGGTTCTAGTTATGATGAAATCCACTGAATGGTTGTGTTTGTTTCTTGTGCTGAGTGTATGAACACAAAGTGTGAATTTACCAATCCTGATTTGTTGTTTCTTTTCTTTTGTGTTTGATCTTAAAATATCGTGGTAGGTGGCGAAGATGTGAAAATAAACACCTCCATTAACCCCGTTAACTGCGTAGGACGTGTCATGACAAAATCTGGGGTATCCCCGAAAACTCCCAAGGATCGGAGCTTGCATAGGGCGTAATTGTACGCCTTGCAAGGAAATGGCTTCACAGTGCGTAGGACGTTATATCACGCCTGGAACCTTGTGTGTCAAATACATTTTTTGGCAAAAATTTTTTAAAGAGAAAATTATAACTGAAAAAATTACATAGTTAAGGGTTGAGGACTCCTGTAGGACTGACAGATACTGTCCTTGCTTGAGAGGTGTCCTGAATACAGAGGTCGTCAAGAGTCGATATGGTATCATGAGGCCCGAGGAGAAACGACGACGTGAAGTTGGATGATTGATGAAATAGGGTGTGTAAAAGTAAAAGAAACACACAAAGGCTGAAGTTTTTAGAAAGTACGGTGGCTGGCGATTTATTTTACAAAGTGGTAGCAAAACAAGAAACAATGCATGGGTGGATATCAAACTGCTAGGCCTATGTTTCATTGATGAAGTGATGACCTCTCCTGAGGCCAAGTTGACTCATGAACACTCCCGACCATCAGTACTTTGCTTGCAAATCAGCGTGAGATGAGGCTAAAGTTGATACAAATAGCCC